>JANHGB010053266.1:0-49497 GCA_026283785.1 Coracopsis vasa
GGGGGCTTGGCTTCCTGGGTGAGGTGTCTAGACATCTCTGCAGTGGAAATAACAGCACAGCCTAGCACTGTGTTGAATTCACCAGCTTTAGCGTTAGGAGTAATTTCATGCCCTGGGTTGCTATAATCAAACACATCTGCTGCATGAAAATTATCCACTGTCAACTAGAGTGCAAAGCACAATATGCCCAAATTATCTGTATTCTCAAGTTCAACTCTGTCTCCTAAAAGACTGCGTTAAATATCACGCATCGTAACATCATCAATACTGCTTCAGTCACTCCAAAACTCACATGCAATTCAAATAGATCTAAAAAACCCCTTTGAGGAGGGATGGACTGAAATCAGGAGGGGGAGCTTTGACAAGTATTTTTCCAACAACTACTACACTGCGTGCAGTATTAGAAATTATGTATTCCAAATACTGTCACAAAAACAGATTAAAGCACTTCTCTCAATCCTCTAAGAAGCAAAACCAGTCATAAAGAAAACAACTGTTAATTTAAGCCAGTTTTTAGCTTCATTTGTCTACAGCTACATTTTCATAGTTCAATACACAAAAACATTATGACAGATATGCAAATCTGATATTTTCAGGCAGGAAAGGTGAAATCCCTATATATGAAAGGTTGAAGTCTGATCTTTAAAAGAAGCCTGAAGCTGCCTTCTGTCATCTCTCTTTCTCTCCTTGATTCAATAAGCAGACCCACAGCTTAAGGAAAATGATCATTTGGTCCACACGAGGAAAAGAACAAGTAACCTCCCCAGATTGAGCCATGAACTCACCTTTGCTTTGTAGGAAAATACTCTGGCACTTCTCAGAGGAAAAAAAGGAAAGGAAGCAGAAATAAAAATCAAACTTCAGGTTTTTTAGATACAAAATTTTCCAAGTAAATAATAAAGAAAAAAAGTAATAATATACATGTATGTCCCACTAACTCAAACACATTTCAAATTGTTTCTTGATTTCTTCCCTAATCCCTATCCCAGCCTGGCTCCAGAGCAGAGCTGCTCCAGCCCTTGCAGTATCTCTGTGGCCTCCTCTGGACTCACTTCAACAGCTCCACATCCCTCTTGTGCTGTTGCTCCAGAGCTGGATCAGGACTGCAGGGGGTGTCTCCCCAGAGTGCAGCAGAGCAGGAGAATCCCCTCCCTGGACATACTGCTCACACCCTGGGGATGCAGCCCAGCACACGGGAGGGTCCTGAGCTGCAAGCACTATGGCCTGGCTACGTTCAATTTCTCACCGACCAATATCCCCAAGTCCTTCTCATCAGGGCTGCTCAATCCAGTCTCTTGCAGCATGTGTTTGTGCTGGGACTGCCCCAACCCAAGTGCTGAACTTTGCCAGTGCAGCTGGAGGGCTCTCACAAAATAACCTTTTGAAGCAACACCAACCAGCAGAGCACCTTCAGCAAGCAGAAGCATGAACAAACGCATCCACCGGCTAAAATGAAGCTCTCAAGTTATGAGGCTTGCACCACAACAAACCCAAAGGAACAGGGCTCACCAAACCTCAGCAGCACTGAGAGCTCACACCTACGAATGCGCTCACACGGCACACTCACGTACAAACCTTAGAGCAGGTTGCTATGAGTATATCCTTTAAAACGAGTTAACAGTTGCAGGAAAAGTTCCTTATAGAGATCTTCTTGAACATTTAGAACACATCAAAATTCACAGGAACTACAACTTTATCAAACAATCCTCACAAATAAAACACTGGGTCTAGAGGAGGCACCAGAAACTAGCAAAGCACTTCTTCACTTCAGCAATGCTTTGGGAATGTGAATGCTCTGCATTTTCTTTTGAAATGTAGAGCTGCCTAATTGAAATGCAGCTCATAGAGCACCCAGGCTTGCTTCTGGATCACTAAGAAATGGGTCCGATTTGGAAATGTCAGGATCTGGTTAGCAATTCAAATGACCACACTGGTAATTACGGCTTTTCATGTTCCAGCATGTTGCACTGCATCAAAACTGACACAAATGCCTGGGTTTATAATATCACAGCATGGAAATAAATGTCCAAAATGATATGAAAATGTACTAGTAAGAGATTAATAACTGTTCTTCCAGGAAGAAAGATGGCTCTTTTCAACCAGTACATTTAAAAAAGACCCTTCTCTGATAGCATCTCTCCTTGAGGGAAACTGAATTATATTATCACTCATAAGCTATAATCATTTCTGTCAGCACCAGTCAGAATATTTGAAGGAAAAGAGGAGGAGAAACAGGGAAGGGGATGGGAGAAAAAATAGTGCAATCTTATAAATAAGTCCAGAGAGATCCTACTTAAAGGTTCCCCTCCAGCATTTTGTTCTCTCTCCCACCCAGTGGACTAGAACATATTTCAAGTGTTTTATTTTGATCATAAAATGAAGGAACTGTGTGGATAGGGAGCAATGCATCATGAGTGATGTGCTCAGCTCTCCAATCTTTGGTACCAATGTGTCATTTTGAAATACAAGCCTAAAGCAATATGCATAAAGGAAACTTTTTTCTTCGGGGAAGGAGGAGGAAGAAAGGACTTTTGAAGTTTAATGTGCCCCCAGAAGTCTGTTTATGAAATAAAATAAATAAAGCAAGCAATGTCTTTAGTAGTTCTCTTGTGCAGCAGCCAAACCACATACCAGAGTCACTGAGCTGCTTTCTAACTATAGAGTGGTTTAAGCAGAGATCCACACTCGGTACTTCTGCAGAAAGTACTTGGGGTGGAGACACCACATTAATCCTACAGTAGTTCATTTCCCTGCCTCAGGTACAAATGAAAGTCTTCAAGGAATACAAATTCCAGTAAGGAGTTCAAAATTGTATCCTTACAGGAATATGACTTTTACTATTGGAGGCGCAAAAACCCTAAAACCTTTCCCTACTTAAAGCCATGCAGCTTAAGAAAGATTTTGCAGGAACCAGCACTTCACTTGGTTCATTATCTGCTGAAATTTATTAGGTGCATCTTCACTTTTAAGCATGTGTATATTTAATCAGCTTTTTCTGTACCATCTCACATGCTCAAGAGGTGCAAATACACTGACACACACTAGTGACCTGATCAAACCATCCAAACCATCGCTCTGTGGTTTGACTGGGCTACTGACTGCACTTCTGAGAGCACTAAAGGCATGAGGAAATGAAAGGTATTCACGTGCTTGGTGGAGACTGCGGCACACAAAGCAAGCCTAGATGCCAGAGACTGCCCTGAGCTTCAAGCTCTCTGTCACTAAACACTACATAAACTCTGGTATAGTCTTTTCCCTCAAATTTATCTTCTGCACATGCCACATCTCACAGTATTTTAAATTCAAGTTGTGTGTCATTGAAAAAATAATCAAATCCCAACCTCTCATTTAATGAGAACACCACAAGAAATAAGAAAACAACACATACTGAAAGCATTCAAAACTATGTACCATACAAAGCATCAATCAATTTAGAGCAGCAAGAGAAACTGGCTGCCTACTTTATTTCTCCCCAGCTAAAGAGGTGTTAACTATCACCCCAAGAATGTTTCCCAACACTTCCAGAAGGGAGGTCAATTTTGTAGAGAACTCACTGTTAACTGCACAGCTTCTTCCAGTCTTGGCAGGAAGAAAACTACAGCCAAGACTGCAAACTAAAGCTCCAGCTTAGCAAGAGACAGCATTATTGCTATATTCAGTCAATCTTTTCATACCATCTCAGTAAGAAAACAATGGCTTGCTACGGTTTGACATGAGTCACCATGAAAACTGAACCTTCTCTTTGCTTAAAGAAGGTCATCAAAAATATACCAGCCAATGGCTACACAGGGAAGTCATGAACTATTGTTCCACCACAATCAATGAAACCAATCCCAAAAAAACAGCAAGATATTCATCTATGTAAAAATCACACACACTTTGCAAACAAGCTGCTTCTGTTCCAAACTCAAGGCCTTATTCTACAGCTGGGCTATCTTAACATATTGATTAAAGACAATACTCAAGGAACTCTGGTGAAGCAATGGGACTACACACGAGGCAGCACACTCAGCTGTAACAAGATTATTTAGAGCATTTCTTGTCTTTAGAGCATGGAAAGTAATAAAGTAAAAATTGCAGAGTCATTTGGAATGCATTTCTGCTAGGAATGCTTTGGTGAGGAAAGGAGCTTATAAAGTCATACTTGGACAATGAATCAGTGCACAGAAGCTTACAAAGGATTACAAGATACCTACATGCTCTCCAATTATTCTTCTTATACCTCTATTTTTAGATATACAAGTAAAAATATTTAATCTCAGTTGTAAAAACATATTCTCAAAGTATTAAAAAGTAGAGATTCTCCACCAGGTTAACTTAAAATAAAAATATCACAGTAAGTTTTATTTATTTGCTTCTGTAACAGTTCACTCAATAGAAGTGAACAGTTTGCTGCTGCAAAGAAAGCCAAGAGGATGCTGGGGAATATTAACAAGGGCATCACCAGCAGAGATAAAGATGGCATTATCCTGCTATACTCAGCACTTGTCAGGCCACACCTGGACTCGTGTGTTCGGTTTTGGCCCCTGCTATGCACAGAAGATGTGGACAGGCTGGAGAAGGTCCAGAGAAGGACCACAAAGATGCTCAAGAAATAAAAAGTTGTAATTTGAAATAAAATCTCTGCTTTAAAGAAGTTAGTCTTGTCTAAGGTAAAAGCAAGTGAGAAATTCTAAGGCTGTAATTCTAAACTGTTGGAGCAGAGACTATACATCCAGGTCTCAGCATACAAAGGGTTCACCACATGATCCAGACTCCTAGGTGTGAGTTACAAACAGTAATAGTAATAACAAAATAAGGCAAATAGGCAGACTGGATTCCCAGTAGATGAACTCAGTCTAACAATTTACAGTGAACACATGTTTGAAGTCAATTTCAAGTAATATGCTAACAAGAATTATGTGCATCTGTTTCATGCTCCCTTAGAATAATGCCATCAAAACTGAATTCAAATGTTTCAAAGCTACAGAGAGCCTGAGCATGTCTTTGACTAATTAAAATTAACCACATTACTGAGGTTACAAGCTTACCCCTTTGGACATTAGCAAGTTCTGGCTAAGGTCACTTCATCAAGCAAAATAATGAATGTCTGTGTTCAAAAAGCATGAACAATACATTTTCTTAATTAATGCATTACTGATTGAGGGAGATTTATGGAGTTATTTGAATTTTGGAAGACCCACAATTGCACTTTTCAGTCATAATACTTGGGAGACATAACAACATGCAATAAAGCTTTAAAAAAACAGGCCAACAATAGAACCTTGGCTGAATTATTAATAAGGCTGTAGCAGTGTTTGATATGAAAACAACCAATTTTTACTGAAGAGCATCAATTAGCTTTCATTTTGCTTAAAATTAAAATAAACAGGAAAAATGTAGATTTCATTCTGGTTTGAATACCTATTACTGATCCTGATGCATCTTCCAAGTTTCTTATGTGAATTATAAATAATCTTTTCCTAGGTGAAATGTCAAAGGGGAGCAGTGAATCAAACCTGGTCTCTAAATATGTTCAAGGTACTGCAACAAATGACAAGTTTCAGTCTTCATTTTACCCTAACGTAACATGGGAAAATTAAGACCATGGTGGGGAAAATAAAGATGAAGATTTTCAGACTGGTGCAGAAAACCAGCTCAGCACAGTGATAATGGATTGCAACTCTGAACCTACTGGTACTGCTGTCATCACAGCCTGGCACTGCTGGGAAAGCTTAGCCAGGGTGTGCAGTTATCATCAGCTTCCCTGCACCAACAGCTCGCCTTGTCAGTGCAACCTGCTCCCTATAAGGAGGGGCCTCTGGGTACCACTGCAGTAGAAATAAATGTTTAGGTGAGAAACGGATAGTTTGAAAGACCATTATTTCCTTTGCAAAGCATGGAAATCCATGCTAAAGCATTCCCCATGAGATCCATTCCTGTTTGAGCACAGATTTACTCACTGTGCTCTAACTGTCCCACATGACTACAGGCAATTTATGGGGGGTTTTTAGCATATTGGCACTAACAAATGCTGAAACCTACTAAATGAAAATAATCTTCTTATGTCGCAAAATAAAAAACCCCTCATTTCAGCAGACACTGATCTGATTATTGTATGAATAAAGCTAATCAGTGTAATTACCCGGTTTAAAAGTGCATGCTGTGGACCCACAGATCATCATAGACAATATTTCTCTAGGTGCCAGCTGGTGTTCAGATTTGCTAAACCAGAGTTTTCTGTAAAGTTCTTTCTAAAAAAAAATACATTGGCTACAAATTATTCTTTCAAATTCAATTATATAAAAAGAATTGGAAGAAGTTTCCTACCATTTGCTTTCCAATCAGAACATTTCGTTAAAAGCTTGCAATTTGGAAGATGAAACTCAGTAATTTCATGCCTTGTGGTGCTACGTCAGCAAAGGGCTGCTTTTAGAAACCCAGAGTCCCACTCGATTGCCCTGAGAAAGCCCATCAGCAGTTTACTAGACTGCTACAACATGGATGCTATCTCCATCACACAATATCTTAGTATTTACGTGAGACTTCCAAAGGATTCTAACCACAGAAATATTGTCTAGGTTTAAAAAGAAAATAAAAAATATTGAAAGTAACCCATGAGGTAGCCAGGAGCTTTATCTCGTTAACCAGAAACAGATCAGGATGTGCTACTTCCCCTTCTATAGAGAGAAGGGTCAGTGCAATAGCCTTTTCCTTTTATGCCCTGGGGCAGGCAAAATTTGATCTAAGACTAGACAGAAACTCATCTGGGAATTCCAGCTTTACCTTTACCCAGTTAATCAAGCTCTGAGCTGAAGCATCAATGACATTCTCTTGCATAGAGGTTCAGCAGCTCTGGGTTGAAAATCACTGACATTTCTGGCTTGGTATCCTGCCCTCAACAAATGCAGTTGATGCTCATGTATAGCCTCTTGGCTGCTGGCTTCTAAAGCCATCTGTCAGCATGGCACACCGCCTGCCTACTAGGTGATGTGCCAGCTTTACTAGAGTAGAGATGCCAAGAAGAGGTGGTTTTAAATGCACAGCCAGCACATTGATTCACTGCCATCTTGTCTTAACGCCCTTCCTCCACCAGCTCAATGAAGGCAAGAGTAGCCATACAAGAAGAGTCCAGAAGTCCATCCAGAGTCCCCCAATTCCTGACGCAGTTCATTAACACATGCCTTGAAACAAAATGAGAGTAGCAAGAGCTGAGCAATTACGAAATAACCTGCTCATCAAAAGCCTGGAAACATTTCCACTGAAAACATGCATATGGGCTTCTCTGTAGAAAGTGCTATAAACCCTGGAGTGAACCCTCTCATTTAAAAATGAAAATGCCTCAATGCTGTGTAACACGTAAAGCAAATTAAAGCCACTCCAGCTATGACACGGTGCCTATATAGAGAGGTTTAACACATTTAATTTAATACACAGTTGAAATTACTTTTCTGTGTTGTTTTCTGTGCTTTCCTATCTCCACAATGGAGAGAAGCTATTTTATTGCCTGAATATGATTAAAAGGGATGTAAATACAGCTAGATCCTCTTTAGCTTCATTCCTGGGAAGGTTAAAATACTGAAGAATGAATGCTAGTGCTCAATTCTCATGCCTGCCCCTGTGAGCCTTTACACGTCTCCCTCATCCTAATACAATATACAGAAGAGAGAAACCATCTGCAAGACTGAATACTTCATTGTATGTCATGGGTAGGGGACCCTGTGGCCGGGGAGTTCACACAGCCCGTGGTGGGGAGAGTGCACGCTGCCACAATTCCCCCAGCCCATGACAGAAGCCAGCTCCACTTGGTACCAAGGTAGATGAACATTCATGGGATGAGGAAGGCCTGTTGATCACTTCCCACTCATGTATAAAGAATCAGTGAAGAAGAGGTTGTAGACTGTCAGAACTCTACTGAGAGGACTTGCCCTTGTGCCAAGTTTCATGCCATACTGCTGCTTGTGAGCAACCACGTAGAGGTTTTTACCTGCTGTGTGCCTGCCCATCCTCAAGACATCTCACAGACAGGCTCTATATTGCTGGTACAGGTAGAGCACATATTAAAAATTAGCCTCAAAGCTAACAGCAGCAACATAGGACAGATCACACAACATGAAAAAGCAAACCTGATTGAGTTCCAATACACACATGGGGTTCCTCTGAGGTGAGATCCAGCCAATGCATGTAAATAGGTCTGACCTTTTATGGCAAAAAAGGCATTTTTGTAAATACATTTCATTTCCCTTGCTGTATGGCACACAAAGGTGCCAATTTTGAAACACACCTGAACACTGAGCACAAAACAAGTGCTTTCCAGCCCTGAATTAGGTGTTCTACCTTCTTTGGACAAAGCCCATTTGGAAAAACAAAACAAAACCAAACACCTCATCCATACTCTGTTTAGACACCAGGAATGTCTTACCTTCTCTCCACTTCCTTCATTATTTCATCTTTGCCCCTCTCTCTCTGGATCTTTCCTCCACCTCTCCCACCCTAAACTCCTGTCAGCTCCCAGATAACCTAAGGGCAGAATTCCCAAATACAGTCACCTACATCTGTCAGGTCAGCTATAGCAAGCTCCCACACAGACCTGTCTGCTGCACCAGAGAGAGACACTGATGTAAGTCCACAAAATCAGAAACAGCAGGCAGTGTGTGTTCACTGAACTCCAGGAACTGGAGTTGGACAGAACAATGCTAGTTTCCACCAGCTGAGCCCATCTTCTTCTGATGAGAGGCGCTGGCACTTCAAATCAGAGGATTTCACATTAAATAATATCAGCCTACTCAGCATTTGTATTATTAGGTGCATTAGCAAACTATATGCACAAGGCAGATTTTTTTTGTTCCATACAGTAGTTGCTGTTATTTATGAATGTGTTTCAGCTCCTAGCTACATAGAACTGGCCATTATTAACTAAACCACTCCAATGTTTCAACAGAAAGGCACTTCCTTTCATAATTTATTTGTGAAAGATACAAGAGCTGTGAAGAATGCTTTCATATTTGTAGTTCTAGTCATGAAAAGCACAGTTAAAGTCTCACCACAATTGCTTATGTTTTAGGGCAGCAGGCCAAGTGTACAAACTTACAGCAGCCTTTTTTAACACCCTCACACTTCCATAGCATCACCTACATTCTCCCCTTCATGCAGCCAGATGCAGGCCTTCCATGAGATTCCTTTCAAATGGCGGAAAAGAGATGGACACAAGCCCTTACTGAGCAACCAGGTTGTTTCCCAAGGCACAGCAGTAGCTCTCTTCACCCTCTTCTCCTGACTGCTGCACCAGGGCAGACAGGAGAGCAAAGCCTCTGGGACTCTCCCAGAGTTCAACAGCTAATCAGGGCCTTGAGCAGGCTGCTTATAACCAGTGAGGGTCATCTAATGTGCAGCCAGGAGTAAACTGTGCTCAAGGCCTAGAATAAGGAAAGCAAAACATGGCTTTCTTCCCCAAGCCTTCCTCCCAGTTCTTTGATGGGACCCACCTCTAACAAGACCTAAGTCACAGGATCTTCACTCACTGCATAAAAAGAGACAGCAGAACTCCAGTGTGTTCCTCTCAGTGCTGCACGCTTAGGAAAAGGTCAGCATGCTCTCCAGGCCAGGATGTATTTTTCATTCAGTGGCTGTGTTGCTCAATTTGTGCAGTTTCCTGCAATAGCTGTATTTATCTCCCAGTTGAAAACTCACTGCACATTATGCTAAATTCCTCCCATTCTTGCTATTTCTACACTATAATTACATTACAGATTTCATAAGCTAAAGCTGTGAAAAGCAACAATCCTCTCCGTCTGAATGGGAGCAGATTACACTTGCTCAAATTCTACAGAATTTGTTTATGTTTGTGTGGTTTACAAACCGTTGTGGGGAAAGAGGATTACTGTAACCACCATGTTTGTTTGGCTTTTAAAGTGCTTGTTTTTCCATCATGTAGCAGATAACATCTGTAGTCATCATGCCTTAGTACACTGAGCCTCTAAGACACATAATTATAGCTGAGACAGAGAAGATAAGGCTTGTTGGAATACCTCAGCTGACGCATTTCCCTGCAAATATGAGTCTCCAGTGCTATTGTTTCTTGCTCTACTTCGTTTCTCAAGTCCCAGAAAGACAACAACCTCCCACCACTTTCCTTTGAGAGCTTTTAAGTTTGCAAGAAACTCTTCTCCCTGCTCTCCCCAACCCTTCAAACACAGGCATAAATACATAAATAAATGAATGCAATGACACCTTCCTTCTTTTACATCCATAAGGAGAAAGGAGCATCCCTCTTCTGGGAAGCAATGGCAGAGCCCCAGGTCAGCACTGCATCCACAAAAACAACCACAAGCAACAACAGAACAAAGTCACACTGGTGCTGCAAAGCACACAAGTGCTAAGTTACACAGAACTGCGCGTCGGAGGCTGATATGATAGTGACCAAACTTACAGAGCACCGAAGATGCCACCCTGCTATACAAAAGCAGACATTAATCCATTAACCACAGCACAGGGAGGGGGAAAAAAGTCATTCAAAAGGATGTATAAAGCCTCCATCTTCTAGAGGTTTAATAAAGCAATTACTGAAGTATGACCTAACCCCACTGCCTATCAAGAGGCAAGCAAGCCACTTTTAATTGAACACAAGCAATTGTACAAAGCTCTGTGTGCAAGAAGCTAGGCAAGTCTTCAAATGTGACACCTGGCTGAACGATGGAACAAGCCATTCCTGGTAGAAGCAGAAATGCGTGCTTCATACCTCTCTCAAAATAAAAAAATCAGAGAGTATCTGTGGAAGTGAAATGCTCTGCTGCTGGTCAGAAATGTTTGCCTTGTGTCACACTGCCCCTTCACATCCTATTTGTAACACGAGTGCATTCTGCTGCAGATTCAGAGCAGGAAGAAGCCTAGCACACTGCACTCTGACACTGAGAGGGACCAATTGTGGCTTCACCCCTGGAACTCCTGTGGGGCCAAGACCACAGCAAACTCGTGCTAACAACCATACCTTTTCAGCCAGGTGTCTTCTCTCCTCTATGCTTTTAAACACCTTTGATCTTACTTGTACTCCTCAGAAGTTAGAAAGGATGATTTGCGCCTTCCTAGATACAACTGATAACATGAAATATAATAAAAATACAATAAAATCTCCAATTTCCACTAGCATTAATGGAAGCAACCCAGGAGAAAGCTCCATCACTGAGCATGGGAACCTGCTGCAGCTCCTACCTTTTATTCTCTTCATGTTTTATTATGATGATTTGGATTTTGCAGTCTTTTCTCCAAGGAAATTCTTAATAAAAAGCTAGTGAAAATAGAGATTAATGTATAACACAGAGAGAAAATGTTCCTTCTAAGCACTATCTCCAAAGACTACATTTTCACTTAGACACCTCATTCTTTCCTGTAGAGAACCTGAAAACTTTGACTAAATATATCCAGCTCCACTGGATACATTTGGGATTGGAAATATCATTTCAGTAATCATAAAACCATTAATATATGAGAAGTGGTATTACACCAGTAATCCCGTGCTGCCAGAAGTAATTGCACATTAGTTAGCACATAGCCCCTGTAAGAGATGGCCACATTACTATACAAATTGCCTTTTTAAAAATAAAAATTAAGCTTTTATTCCTCCTTCTAATAGCAAAAGTACAGGTCCTTAGTGCATTTTAAATGGTTTAAAAATCAACTCGGATCTCAGAGTTTCAAAGGGCTTCGAGCTTGACCCAGCAGCTAAGCAAAAGAAGTAGAATTTTAGCAGCTATAACTACAATTAACTTTGTTAAAAGAAATGCATGTGCTTGCAAAAAGCTGGTATCCATTTGAGGATAGCATCAGTCCAGCTATCCCCAACACCAAGCAACGGTCAGAAAGGCCAGAACTGAGAGCAATTTATTGTCCTAAAGTATCTCCTACAAATGTCATCCCAAACTCAATTTTGCACACAGAAATAGCAGCACTGAAAAAACAAACAAGGTAACCAAAGATGAATGCTCAGGATGAGACAAGCTTGCTGTCTAGAGAAAATTAAAGAAGGGATATGACCATTAGAATTGAAGGTCAGGTAAAGCTATAACCACCTCTGAATATCACCAAAGGCAGCGTATTTGCAGTTCAGAGCTAATGTTTAAGCTGTTTTGTGGGCAAAAGCAAATGATAAAGTACGTATCTATAGCAAATTTCCTCTCAGATTCAGGGCTGCTCCATTCAAGATAGCTGCTGCTGGACATAGGTCAACTATGAAAGTAAATTTCTTAATTTTTATCACTTTCATTTTCTCAAGTCACTTCAAAACCACTTTTCCAAACCACCCAAATGTCAATCAGCACATAAACGCACAAATTCTTCAGTCAACTGACAGCCTCTTCTGCCAGAAAAAAAAAATCACAACTTCTTCTTTCTGTAGCAGTCACTATTTTCAACACTGAAACCCTGTAAGAAGGAAATGACATCTCTGTTTAACGGAAAAAACTAAGGTGATGTGGGGAGGAAAAAAACATTAACAAGAAAAGCCACAATGTGAAGGTATAAAAATTAATTTTAGGTGCTAGCTTGCATTTTAAAACACACTAAGCTAAATCAGGGTGATGTTCAAGATCGGAAAAAGTTGCAATTCTCTTATTTTTTCAGCTACAACAATACATGGAAGTTGGCACAATTTTTTCCAGACTTTGGTCTAAAAATTATACTAAAAAATAAAATGTTCTGCTACTGCTACAGCTTCTTATCCACATAAATCCTTATCCTAACATTACCTCCATTTAAAATACATCCCTCTAACTGGCTTTGTTCATAAAATGATGGCCAAAACCTCATTAGGAATTCTGAATTAGTGTGACAGGGATTAACACCTACAGATGATGAAAATGAATTTGTTTATTCTGTGAGACAGGGCACACACTGACTTTATAAATTTAAAGGAAATGTTCTAATTTAGATGACAGTAGTAGGAAAACCTATCCAAGCAGAAGTTACCAGCTGAGGATCTTAAAATCCCTTACTGTCTCTGCCATGGCCACTCTCCAATTGCCTGCCAGTTTAGTTTCTTGTTTTAACCAGTCCCGTTTCCAAAGATGGGTTTTGGGTTGGTGGTTTTGGGTCCCTAACATCTGAACAACAGGAGCAAAACTGAGAGTCCTAGCGCACATACACACACGCAGGCAGACTGTAAGGAAGTCATCAACACATGGTGGAGCCCAGAAATAATAAATGTCACATCAAAGAGGTTCCCAGCTGTAGAAGATTCTCCTTTTTAATTCATCAGCTCATTCAACTGCCACATTACTTCGTCACAGTTCCTATTCAATACAAAGTAATCACAAGTGTTTTACTGGACTAAATATGGACTAATTTGTAGCAATTTGATCCAGAAGACAATAATAAAGGCCTTGATATCGCCTATTCTGTTTACTAGAAAGCACTTTTATGATACAAGTGAAGTTTCTTGACTTTCAGTAATTCACCATTTGGTCCTAATGTACTTAAATGGAAAAAATCCTCAGAGGTTTCAAAAAGCCTAAAATAGAGAAACATCTGCCAGAATTTAGGTGCAGCTGTTTAGGGAAGAGGTCCAATGCTGGAAGAGACAGTATTTAAATCTCCTTCTGCAATCAATAAAAACTCTATTAGAAATGTCATGGAGCAGGGGGAAGAATTTGCTCAGGTTCAAAGTGGGGTTTTAATTAAACACTGACATCTTTTGCTTATCAAACTTGGAGAGATTTTTTCATTTAGTGTCACACAGGTGTTTGAGCCCAAGTCCAAACCAGGCCATAACTTGCTGCTTTTACAAAGCAGTCAGAGTTGTTTCAATTATAAGACTAAAGATCCCCAAACCAGTCTAATTTTGGGTACAGGACGCCTGCTGTATTCCCTGCACTTCAGTGGTCAACAAAACAAGTCTATGTTAAGCCTATTACCAGCTTTAGACTCTTTTTAACAAGTCTATACAGATCTGTGTGCAAAGCATCTTACACGGCATCACTACATTCTTTTCCTTTTGGGGGAAAACCTGAATGATATTTACATACGAGACCAACCTATATGACAGGAGCATAATTCTGGGCCAGGGGAGTGTCAATGTGGACTATTACAATCCTTAGCCACAATGCTGTCCCTCTTGGTTGTGGACTTAAGATTTTAACTGAAATGGACAAATTCCAGGTTTTCAGCAATAGCATCACTCATTACACCTGTACCAGGCAGGTAACATTCCTATTGGAAAGGACATGGACTGTCACAGTGAGAATGTTCTGTTTGTTACTGTACCCCAGAGCAATCTGAGCATACCAGAAAATCCCAGTGAAAATCTGTGGGACTCAAACATGAAGCTTACATCTGCCTGTCTAATGCTATCTAGTGTCTGTGTATACAAAGCATGTAATGAACTACCTTATATAAAGCGGAGAATAGAGTTAAATGGTTGATTTAACAAAGGAAAACAAAACAAAATAATAAGAAATATTACACCCTCTTCCAGTTACCCAAACCACTGATTACACCAAAATTAAGGAGACTGGCAAGTTTCAGACACTATAACCTCAGTATTTCTTCTGCAGTTTGTACAGCTCCAAGCACTTCCTCAATATCATTTAAATAATGACAGTAATGCACTAGTACTGTGTTTTTATGAACACAGTAAAACTAGAATTCCTTTCTGTTTCTGCTGCAAGAGGAAACAGGAAGGATTAGAAATGTAATTCACAATATAATGTTGGTACACAGAACCACCACCTACCCAAAAGATTTAGGTGGTTCTTGATTCATGATCAGTCTTGGGTTTGATACCTTAGCTGACTGCACCACATCAACACCAGAACCACCACCTCAAAAAAAAACACAAATCATGCTCAAATACTTTCATCCTTCTCAGTTAGAAAACTAGATTTGTGCACAAGACTACTAGAGTCTGTAGCAGTAAACAATGTGTAACACAGCAAACTGCAAGCTAGTTGTACAGAAAGTTTCTGAGCTGACAGTGATTGTGTATTTTCTGATCAGCTCCTGTGTCTTCACTCACGGAGCCACAGACACAGCAGTGTTCCATTTTCTTTGGATATGGGTTAGAAGCCCTTTGTAATATTAAGAAATATTTGCATCACCTTCCCGTATTGCAGGAAAATGTTGACATAAAGTGTTATGTGCATTTTGGGAACAAGGATGTACTTTTTATTGATCCTTCGTGAAATATTTGTGCTTACTATCAGATCTCCTCAAAGAAGCTGTTCAAGCATTACAGTGAAAGTGCTAACTCAGCTCTGAAACACATTGCCTCCCACACAGGAGACCAAAACCAAGAACAAATTGCATGCACTGAGCTTTTATGGAACTTCATAGAATCCCAGACTGGTTTGGGTTGGAAGGCACCTTAAAGCTCATTCAGTTCCAATCCTCTGCGAAGGGGTAGGGACACCTTCCACTAGACCAGGTTGCTCCAAGCCCTGTCCAACCTCACCTTGAACACTGGAACACTTGAACATTAACTTGAACACTAGAAGTGTTCAAGACCTTCAAAACTTATTAGTGCTTTCCTCACATCACAAGCAGTTCCTTTGATCAAAATACAATTTCCCAAAAGATAAAATGTTTGCCAAAGACCCATAGATACCAATACCTTTTGCTTTACACAGTCACCTGAAACACAGAACTTCTGGACTACTGCTGGGTATGGGGAAAACCAAGAGTTTTCTTATCTCAAGACCTATATTTTCAAGGCCAGGGATGTTACAAAACCAAACTACAGACAGCTCTCCCCCCAAACACACATTTCCTTTTACCACAAGAGCTTCATGAGCAGGTAGGTTAGATACATAAACAGAACAACTTCTGTTATGAGGAACAACTTAAGTAGATGAGAATTTCTCTGGTAGGAAAGGAGATAGAGGGTGGGAAATTTGAAGTCACATGAAGCATAAAAGGAAAGGTCAGCACCTGTGAATTCTACAATGGAAGAACTAGGGAGCATCAAGTGAAACTTCAGGGGAAGCACTAAACACAAAACAGAAATGGAAATTAACATGTAATTCACCTTTGGAACATCTTGTACAATGCCATGTGGGTGCTCATAGTTCATTGTGAGTGGGAAGTCATAAGTTCAAAACCCAAGTAGATAAATCCACACAGTTCACAAAGGTTCCAAGCCACAGACAGCTAAGAAACACAGTTCTGAAGAACATCTCTATGTGCTTGCCCTGTTCCTATCTTCAATCCAGGCATCCATCACTGCCCTGCACTGGAGACAAAGCACAAGATCGAGGGACCTTTCATCTCTTCTAGTACAGTTTCACGCTGATGTTTCTCCTTCAGGGAAAACAAGTGTAAATTGCAGAGAGAATTATGATATTTTGGATAAAATCTGCATTTCTTTGCTGACTTTTCAGATTAACTGCAAGTGACTGAGCCAACAATTTTATTTTTATTTTTTAATTAGTTGGGTCATAAGCAAATGGCTTGTCACAGTTCACCTAGTGCTGCACAGTGCATGTCTGTGAGCACAAACACTACCCACAATATCCAAGTGAATCTAAAAGACTTTTATGGATATTCTACTCTCAAAGGATGCTGGATGAGATCAATGGACGCCAACTGAGATCATTATGTATGACTTACCTTGCCCATTTCCTTCCCTTTCTGCCTTTGAGGCTCTTTTAGTGCACTAAATGTCTTTCTGGGGAATTTCATTTAATATCTTGGCAGCATACTCAATTCCTCCTGTCAGATCCTTGAGGCAGTCCTATAAATAAAGGGCAGAATGCTTTATTACTAGAGTCAGCAAAAGAATTGTGCACAATGATGTCCTTACTCATACCACAACGTTATTAAAATGTGCATACTGTTTCTGTGGTTCAGAGACAAAGAGAGTCAAGCAATTGTAACCTAATGGCTTCAGTTCTCTCTTCTCCCAGACAAATGTGGAACACTTTGTATTTTGAATCCTGCTCCATATGAGCTGCCATCTCTGCCTCCTCTACTTCTGTTCACTCACACAGACCCACATCTCACTGCTCTTGCATGAGCACATACTGCATTTGTGTTTAATACTGATATGTAATTAGTATCAACTGCAAACTGTGCACTTCAAGGTTTAGCAAAGGGCAGCCTGCTAGGTCAGACAGTGCTATGTTAAGGTTAGGGCTCAGGGCTCCCACTTGACCTTTGCATTTCCAGTGCACTGGCATGCAGAAGTCCCATAGAGCCCAATTCCTCACCCACCCAAACTTCTACAGCCTGTTGCTGCAGAACAGCAGCCTCAAAGCTTTGATCCAAAGTAAAATAGGAAGCAGGTCATTGCTAAACGTACTAATTTAAAACTAGCCTGCTTCAAAAAGACTTCAAAGAACTTGCTAGCGTTACAGAACAATCCATCCAGGGATGACTCACACATTGTATCCAGACCCCTGATTTCATCATGATGCTCATCAATCTGTGTGCACTATACCCATGGGCCTACATGACAAGGAAGAACTTCAGTATTTACACAATCAGGCCATGAAAACAGAGTATTAGTATGACTTCTACTTTGGTCCACCTCCAGCAGTACAGTTACCACTCATATATTACTGCAAATATAACAAATAAAACTTCTTTCTGAATTCCAATATTAGAGTACATTTCCTCGTTTATTAAGATGCTTATGTAAGGAAGAACAAAGGTGTCAAGTAGTAAAAACATTGCTGGTCTTCGCAGCAGATCAATGTGACTCCTTATTCACCGTTTACACAACAGAACTCCTTCTGTCCAGGTCAGTCCTTGACTTCGTATATATCACAAAACCCAAATCCTGAATTTTTAATAGTAGGTTTCCAGGACTGCAGTTTAAACAGAACTTCATTAAGGTGTCAAAATACAGTTCAAACAGACTTCACTTACACACAGGAACAGTTTTTGTCACACAGAGCCAAGGGGAACACTCACAGTAGTAAGCATTATGACCAGTAACATGATTTCATCCATACTAACACAGAATCAAAAAAGTTTGTGATTATTTCAGTAACAGAAAGAGCAGCTGTTATCCATTAACACAAATCCAAATGTGGGAAAATAAAAGGCACCATTACACATGGTCTCTAATTATTACAAGCCACACAGTAAACCTGCACAAAGTGACATCAGTATTTGAACTGCAACCAGATTATGTCTCTTATGTAGCTCTGTGGAAAAAGAGGAATGAACTGTAAACTCCAGAGCAAAAAGAAAGATCTTTTCACTGGAGTATGTGTTGATGGCACATGGAAACTGATTTCCATTTATCTTGACAACAGCTACAGAAAGAGTATCTGAGGTCTCAAGGAAAAAGGTTCTTAAATGACTTTAGATTTGTCTGGAAAGTCAGAAGAATAACAGACATCAAAATAAATCATGCACGAAAAATAATTCAAAGATTCATTTTAGCAACTGACTAGTGTAAATATTAAACATGAAAAAGTAGGATGCTCACACAGTTCTGATTTTTTTCTTATATACACACACAATTTGTACAGATACACACATATATATGGTTTCATAGTGAAGAATTAAAGCAGCAGTGTGGGGTGGGCTGCCTTTCAGACAGGTTAAGTAAAAAAGGAAAACCCTTTAAAATCATATGCATGTATTTTTCAATACAAGCATGTGATAAAGTTCCTCGCTGCCTTTGGAACAGGTATCAATGTCAAACTTGGGCTGGAATGTCATCACTGCTGGCAGGGCACTACTGCGAGGACACTCATGTATGCAGTGGTCCCACTGACACCATCAGGTGTTGTTTATGCATGATCCAAGCCTAGATGTCAAGGCAAAACAGAAGGAGCCAGCAGGGAATAGACCACAGAAGAAGGCGTTATGGAGAGAAGGATTAACTACAGAAACAAACAAAAAGGAAAATCTTTTTTCCCCTTCTCTCTCAAAGGGGAAGTTAAACACACAACTGACATTAAAGAGTTGGTATTTAGGACTTAAACACACTTTAAGACAGACAAAAGTAGACACAATTTAGTACGTTAATCATACTTGGACTCTCAAAAAGAAATCTTAACCCCTGTGTTTAAGCCAAATTTTGCTGTATTCTGCTAAAACTGGGCCCTTTTTGCAAGAGAAAGCCAACAGAAAAATATGCACTAAAATACTTCCCATTTCTTACAATTAGCTCACCTGTACATTACTTCTACTATCAAAATCTGTATCCCCTTTTGATGTGAACCACAGAGCATGTTTAAGGAAAAAAGTAATCACTTTAGAAGACAGTTATCTCTGACACTGTTCTCAGAAAGCATTCAAGTACACCCCTAGAGGCTTATTCCTCCACTGCACAAAGCAGCTAAACCCATGGTGCTGAAAGTTTCTCTGCTTTCCGGACTAGATGTATCAACATGCAAAGTAGTTGTGCTGCTGGGGAACTACTTTGTGTTTCAGGAGATCTGGATTCCAACTTCTTGTTTTCCCTCGACTTGCTCTCTCAAGGGAGCTGTAAACATCCTTCACTCTTAGGTAAAACACTGCAATACATTAGCTTGACTAACTTCCCCTTACCAAGACCACATTAACCTTAAATAATTATGAGATACACATTCACAGACGTTAAGAGGCAAAACCAGCCTCAGTGCAGGGCACACATTCACTGGACTCAAACTAGATAAAGTACTATTAGCCTTAGATCTGGCCTAAGATCCAGACAACAACTGGTAAAACAGTGCTGCCCTGGGACAATTTCCACTCCCCTTTATAAAATTCACAAGAGTCCTCATTAAAGAGATGAAGGTGTATTAAATGAAGGCAGAAATTATATCTAATTTTAAATATGCACCATTTTAACAGAACCTTGTAATCTGCTCAGGTGCATTACACTTGTGATTTCCTTAATGTTTCTTTAATGATTTTGGAAGGTAATTCTCTGTTGAATTGCAAACCAGTTTTGTTCAGACATATTCAAGTTTTCCCACAGTGAAGTAAGCAAGTTATCAAGAGAACTAATTAGCTTGACCTTCTGTTTGCCCAGTAATGAGAAATGCATCAAACAGGTCTCTCTTTTCATGTCTGAGCCTGTCAATTAAAGCTTAGGTTTTCTATTCATTGCCTTGTCCTCAGGAAGATTTACCACCAGCACAGCTGATAGAAGCAAAGCCCCAGCCACTCACCTCTGCACACTTACAGGTAATAGCTTTGCATTCCCTTCAGTGGAGGAAAACCACCACCATAAACGAAACCTCCTTTGCAGAAGCCAAATAAAATCCTTATGAATTCAGAGCTCCTCAGGCAAATTAAAAGCTACAGACTCAGACACTAATGGATCCTACCGGCAAGAACCACTTTCAGAAGGCTAACCATATCCTGATTTATTAGGAATTTCAGGAATTGCTACACTTCAATAAACTACAGGTCTCAATTTCTCTAGCACTCTAATAGCACATTTTATCAAATATAAGCCCTTAGCTCATACATTCAGCCTCCTTTTACAAATAAAGCAAGTCAGAAGACAAACCATCAAAGGCAAAGACCTGAGGATTAAGAGGGGCAGGGACTCTGACGTAAATTATCCCTCATGTTACTCACACAAGCTTGCAACAGCCAAGGTTACAAGGGAGTGACAGGGAAAGGACTGAGGAAGGTTATTCTGGAGAGTGTTATCTGCCCTTTTTCCAAGATAACCCAAAACTCACATAAGTGAAATGCCAGCAGGTTTTTTTTGCAAGACCCCAATATGGCCACAAAAAATGGATTTTAATACAAGGCCTTAGCCATCCATTCCACAGCCTCAGATCTATACATTCATAGCATCTTCCATGCATACTTTTACAAACAAACCCAACAACATTGGGTTCCTCTGCTTAAGGTAACTTCTAGGTCTCCTGGATTCAAAATTCTCCTCCCATTTAATACCAGGTATGCAAAACACTCCAGTTTTGCAGCCCTGATGAGTCCCTCAGAAGTGTGCAGTTAAGCTGCACACTTATGCTAGCCAAGGACCAGCTTTCCAAAAAGACTTGTTTCTAGCAACACAGGGCACCACAGATACTCACCAATTTTCACCAGTGCCATCCATCACTGTGAATGAGGCTCTTAAAGCTTACTGAAGCTCCCCAGAGACAGTCAGTATATCCAAGTGGTGTTCACAGCAACCCTCACACTGAGCTAAATGCTAGCTATATTGTCATCTAAATGGCCTCTTTCAGGAGGTATATCTTGCTTCTCCTGCAGGAGTCCACCTTTCTCTCAGAGCTCACACACCTGACAACATCGTTGTGAACTGTCCACTTGAAGATCTTTCTACTGAAAAGCAGACAGCTACCACCTTTCCCTCTTGAAACACAGCTGACATGGGATATAGTGACATTCCTCTTTCACCCAATGACCTAGCGGTGACAAAATGTGGCCAAGATGTAGAAGTCCAATTTGGTTTCCTCCTCTGCTGGTGGAAAGTTCAAGCTTCAAGCACCTTTCACAGCCCTACTAGCCAGGAAGCCTCAGAGCCTGGGAACCTGCAATCAGACCTGGGCAGGAGATGAGGCAAATTTAAGCTAGAAGCAGGCAGATAGGGGAAATGAATCTTGAGTTTTCCATGTGCAGGAAACTGCCCTAAATGGTATACATAACAGTGTACCACCATCTTTTTGCTCAGGCATTTGTTTTCTCAGTCATAGTTTCATACAACCATCATGAAATCTGTTAATTCAAATTCCCTATTCTCTCAATTTTCAGAAGGAGAGGAGGCTCCATAATTTGCTCTCTGGGGCATCATGCCACCTAAGGGCTAATGCTGACTCCTCAGAGTCCACAGCAGAACATATTACAAAGTCAAAAAGCAACCCTAAGCCCTTAAACCTTCTGAGGTTTTTTGCTCATGTTAAAATATGAAACCTAAAAGTCCTTTAACCTTATAGAAAGTAGTCCTTTAACCTGTTCGTACAAAAGAGAAGAGTCACTAGATGGTGAAAACGCAACAGTTCAGAATGTTCTTGGTTTATAATGACAAGGTAGTATTTTAGAGAAACACGTTACAAGAGCATCTATCAGCACAATGCAGTCTCCTCCCATGTGGATATTATCCATGTCACCTATTGAGAGCAGACACCCAGGACAGCTGGTCAGCATGCTGGTACCCAACGTGTGGTTGATGGGCAATTGCACCCATTGGTAGTGTGCAAGTTAATATGAGAAAGACCAAGGGGAAGTTTGCCTTTCAACACTACTCACCCATTTTAAACTAGAAACTACAGTATTTATATGATGAAGGAAAGAAACAAAATACAAACTGGAAACAACTTAAAGATTATAGTACCCATAACGTTAGCTGCATAATCAAATGGCAAAACTAACTCATTTATTACATCAGTATTTCTTTCTTAGTGCCATAAATTCAGCATATTTTTTGGCAGTTCTCCCTTGCTAGGAACAATTCTTTTATTCATGAACCCACTCATTTTAAGGGCTGAGTCTTTAGAGCCCATTAGAAAAACATCATCAACACATTTTGCTTTTTTAATGCAAGGAAAGAAACGTTAAGCAAGCTGCTGTACCCATTTTTCAAAATAAATCTGTTCTTCTCTCCCACAGTTATATATCAGTACATAAAACATCCATTTCAGCAGAGTTACTTCTGATTTACATGCCTATGGAAGGAGAGTCACAAACCCATAGCATACGTAAAGATATTTCTGTACTGTCTCCTTGTGTTGCTGAGTCAGCATGCATCTAACCTAAGACAGCAGAGGAATGTAAAGTGCTATTATGCTGCAAAGGGAAAACGTGCCTTGCCTCCTAGCCTAAGGATTATTATTCATATTGCCACAGTGCCCACAGAGCAAGACCCCATGTGCTACCTGCTGTACATAGCTCAAGACAGAATATTTGCTGAATATTTACCACCTAAATAGATAACAGCAAAACTAGAGCTAGGAAGCAGAGACAGAAACCTCCACCAGGGCTTCCTCAAGGTCTCCCAGAGCACAACAGGCATAACTACTGCTGAGGGCCACAGCACATTATTTCCTCTCCACTTGGACTCCCTCTGAACAGGACAGCACTTTCCAGTACAACTCGGTATTGTTCTTCTGAACAACAACGCAGATACAGTCTTTATTTTTTTATTATGATACATTAAAACATCTCATACATTCATCTTTTCAGAAATACTGGGGGAAATGGCCTTAATGAAAATACTTCTTTACCTTTAGAAGTGCAGACATCTCAATACCTGCTGGTATCTTAGCTCTCCTTTAAATGACAAACAGGGAAGGGTGATGGAAATCAAAGACATCCTATCAAAGGTCTGCTCTGACTGATAAAGGAGGTGAGTTTCATCAAAGTGATTTACCAATCTTTGTGTATGTAAGCAGCTTTCCTGTAGACAGGAAGTATTCCTCTGCAAGTCAACAGGTCAAACAGATTCAATGAGGCATTGCAATCTATCAGGTACTTCGAAAAAGCTATTTTTTCTAGGTATTCATGGAGTTCCTGCCCAAAACACACAGTTGGTTAGGCATTTACTAAAACATCTAGCTCCAGTACTTCAGTCAGTTATTGACTTTATACCAACCAAAATTTATTCTATTTGTTCCTCACTTACATGTCTTCACAAAACAAAAAAACCACAAGGATGAATAATTCAGTTCTCGTTTCACACTCAGAGCACATTAGTTTATTTATCAATTAGTCACAGATGTAAACCACAAGAAAAATATTCCTTAGCACTCTCAGTGCTAAGATCCTAACCGAAAATAAAACAGTTCTCAGACGCTATATATTTTAACAGATGTCATCATTTTGCCAGCAGCTTAGCATCAAACGTGGCACTTCCATCCATACCATCCCTTCAACAAAGCAGCACAATCCAATTTATGTATTTCTACCTCCAACAATACTTATCCTCCCAGCTCCTCATCTATCCTTCTTTATTGTGCAGGCAGAGTATGGTTTATCTTGCATAAAGCCAGGAGCAAAGTGAGTGTGGAAACGTTAGCTGGCTTAGCCAGAACACCAAAACCACAGGCTGTTTAAAAACACACCTTCCCTTCAAGTCTAGCAAATACATATCTTCAGGGCACTGGCAACCTATCTTTTGCTGCACTCTTTTTTACAACAGCTTTTTCATGGCTCAGTGGCTGTATTAAACACACATACTTCCATTAGGAGGTCACAAACTCCACTCCGTGAGAGGTTGGACTTGGTGACTTGTGTTCAGCTGGACATCTGATCAGCACTGGGCTCAAATCCCTTGCTTACTTGGATATCGCAGTTCTTTAGTGGCAGAGGGGCTTCTCTGGGTACATTCCCTGCAGTGCTCAGAGCAATGAAAGTCAAAGTTCCACTGGAATCTCAAAGTACCAGCGTCACACAAATAAACTAAAGGGCAAGCTGGGAACAATCAACTAAACAATGAGTTTTACATAGCAGTTTGTAGCTCAAGAGAGTGCCTTTCCTAATACACTCAGCTGACACATAAAACAATTCATCTTTGTGTTTCACAACTTTTATACATATTCTTGCATACCCCTCACCCCAAAGCAGGTATATCATATGAGTCAGTTAAACCCAACTGACACACAGGTCTCAAAGCTAGATGACTGTAACCTCTTCCATTTGTGTAGTAGTGACATAGCTGATACCTCCCACTGCATTTTTCCCTCTACCAGGGGAAGGGGAACCAAAATGAAATTTCTGCTAGAGCTGATCCTTACAAACACTAGCTGAACAGATACATGAGAGTAATTCACACCTCTGGCTACCTTCTGATTCCTGTCACAGGAAGCAGGTCTGACTTTCTCCACCTCTGATGCCAGAAGCCCAACAGACATCGGTGCTACAGCTCCCAAGGAGGAAATACTCAACAAAGTTAGCTCCAAAGCTCACCAAAGTCATTGCTGCCTGGTTCTTTTTCCTGTTTTGCTTCCTGACTTTGCCAAAGAATATTTTTGCATTACCTCCATGCCTGAATTATGTTTACATACATGTACAACAGAAACCAATGTTCCCCTTTTGTAATTAGGCACTGTGCAGCCACCTGCCAGACTGCCTGTGCTCCAACAACTCAGCATGTGCTTGTACAACCAAGGTACAGATATCAGTGGAATGCTGCACGGGGCAACAAACTGCAGTAAGTATCTTACAGGGAGGCAGTCTGTTAACTTACAGCTAGGATGGAAAACTCCATACGCAACTCAAAAACCAGTATCTAGTGGCAGAGAAAAGATGAACAGACAGGCAATGCTCTTCTTCCTTGGCATTTTATAAACTTGTTTTCTACCTTGCTTTACCTAGGATATAACATCTTTTAAAAGGTATTTTTCACTCTGTGAGCACACTGACTGTATCATCACTCTTTGGGGGTGCTTTCATCCAAATTTTACCAATAATAAACAGTGACCCCAAATACAATTTTCAAAAGCAATGGTTCATATGGAAGTGCTCAACAAGAGGAGCATTCGAGGGGGTTTATTTTCAGCATACCTGGTGGAGGGAAGGGTTAAAAAAAAAAAAAAGAAAAATGAGACCCCCTCATAAATGTATTCAAAAAGCCCCAGAAATCACTGTCCTGAAAGCAGACTTGCATATTATGTCTACCAAGGCATCACTGAAACATCAGTGAGACCACTTGTGTGCTTAACCATGTGCTTAACCAGGCATTTTGTGATCTAGAGCAAGAGCCAGAACTGCCGAAACCACCTCACTTCCACCAATGTTAATGAAATTCCAGGAAACGAAGAGAATGAAGAGGGTTTGAGCACCTCAACAGCAGGTGAGCTTTGGCCTCAATTCCAGTTTTGTACAGATGAAGGTGGCAGCCTGTGCAAGTCTGTCTTAATCAGATTCATAGTTTTGGGGGGGTTTAAGAATACTGGCTGTTTTCATCATATGCAAGCACATAACAATTTTCTATTTGGGGACAGCAAAGGGAGCAAGCATGAGCTGAACTCACAGCTTCCCAGTCTCCAGCACGACACTTACATTTTCCCACATGTTGCATATTTGTTCCCACTAGCTCCCAGGCCAAACATGCAGCAATTCCATCAGAAATTGTGCCTTTAGAGCAAAAATGGCCATCAGTGAAAGCAACGTATCAGCAGTGGTTCGCAACATCTGGTCCTGAACAGCATCACTGACAAAAATAAAAACCTAGGAGATTCGTTCTGTAGGAAAGGTCATTTCACAAACATTTATCCACTATATCCCTCCAACTACTGTACCTCCACAAGAGGGATCTGATCAGCCCTGGCGCCAATAGCACATTGTCCTCTGACACATCCATTTTCATTTTGCACCTGTTTATTGACCCATTCAAAGCCTGAGTTCCTTCTATAGATGAAAATGGCCTCTCTTTTCTAGCTGAAGAGTAGATAGCCGATTTAAGACATTAACAGAAAAACTTCATCTATTATATGTAGTTTGTCTACACAGAACAGTCCTAGTGTCATAGATTGCCCCAACATTCGTTTTCTCTGTACTGCTTCAAACTAGTCAAGTCAGAGGGTACAAAGCAAATCTGAATGTGGCAAGCAACAACAAAGCCTAAAGAAGAGAGGAGGACAAGACAGATTGCATGCTTACAAGTAGAACAGACAGCTATTTACAATACCTCCTATACAATAATTGTACCCACAGTGCATTTGACTAAAAAAAGGGAACCTGCAACAACTGCCAGTCACATACACATTCCCATAAGTAACTACTGTTTCCCAGGGAAGCTTCCACAACTTTCAGTACTGGCTTACAAGCTCCTAGCATCTCCTTCCTTAGCTAAGGCAAACCATAATCCAATAGTGCTTCAGCTTTCCCATGTGGACTCAATCACTTCCCCTCATCACCAGTATTTCCATCATCTTTAGCACAAAAAAAAAAAAGATAAATATTGAATTGGAAAAGAAGAATTGGTTACCGAAAAGACGATAGGTCTGTATATAACTTCACTGAAAGTGCTTGGATCATGCATGGTCTGTAAATGATGTCCCACTCCAAGACAGTGTGTAATAAAGCACATGCACAACAAAAGCTAAAGCTCTTTCCTGTGTCAAGGATCGTGAAGGCTCTCACCTACTCTTTAATAAAAACAACTAAGGAGGCAGGGAAGGTAATCAGCACCTTGTCCAGCACACGTGAAGACTCAGTCTGTTTCCTTAGATAAACCTTAAAAGTCTGCCAGTATTTGCAGTGTCGCTGCAGGCAATGGAAAGTTCATGGGGTTTTAAAAGACAACCATGCAGGCAGGACATCAGCTACAAGATGCTGTTAAAATTTGAATAATAAGCTCCAGGAAGATGACAAACTCAGAAGGTATTAAGATGACAGTTTCAGACACAGCCATAATTCAAATAGCTTTCTGCCGCCAAAGGAAATTTATTACAACTTTCGGTGTGATGGTAACTAAATGTAAATGGGACTGCTGGGATAAGGATATATGGTGACAATGTGTGGCATGAGTCACTAAATAGAAATTGGAAGTAGGGGTGAAAAAACCATGCCATTAGTGCGGTTGGGCATTCTGAAGGCCTTGGTTTAACAGATTGAGCAAGATGCACTACATCAGAAGCCCCTCTAGAATATAGCTGCTCAATAATAAAGTGCCTGTCTGAACTACTAAACTATGCAATACAGTTTGTCAAAACCAGGTTATTAGAGATAGACACAACACAGGAAAAATAGACAAAGTCTTCTGGTCAACAAAACACAGATTCTGCAAGCAGTAAAATTTATGAAAACTATCAGACTCATGTTCCCAAATGGTCACAGTTTTATCTGTATTGCTGTTCAGATTGGAAGAGCAATTTAAAAAGAGCAAGTGACTACACAGTTGAGAAAAACAGGCCATTTATTTATTCTTTTAATACACTTTTTTTTGTTTTAGACCTTCTATGAGGAAGAAGAGCAGAGTTCTCTTACAAAGCAAGCCCATTTTCCCAATCCTAAGAGTTAAGATCTGCAGCAAGTGGCTTGCAGCCCTGTTTTCCTGTCTTAACAAAAATGGTTCTTTTTAATGTACCTCACACAAAGCAAAGAAGCTGCAGTATCTACTACTGAAAACTGAAAGTAGATTAGATGGCCTGGCAACTGGCATAAGTCAAAACCAATTCCAACTAGAGCAGTGAACTACCTTCCAGGTCTTCTTCAGACAGACATAAGAGAACTTAATCCAGGCTAGAATATGGTACGTATTCTATGATAAATAGAATACTGTATAAATAGAGTATTATCTATTCTGATAGAATATTGTATATATTCTATTATAAATGTAGTCTAAGAAACTCATTCCTGGATTTGCTGGTTTATACTGACATATGGCATAACTAACCTCAGCATGATGCAGGATGAGAAAGTAGCTTGCTCTATGAACAGGTTCCTCCAAGGAACCTGTATCACGCTCAAGTCCTTGTACTCTGTTTTCTAAAAGTGGACTGTGGTTTAATGATACATTTCAGTTCCATGAGCTGTTTTTTAGAGCAGTCGCTCCATCAGTGGCTCTGTCACCACCAACAAAACACAGAGCTTAAGTGATTTTAATTCATCTCCTAATGAAGTCACCCGATGGGACTTCTGGGATCATCTTCTGAACACATTGGGCAATACTACAGCTACACTGCTACCTACCTGCCTTGCTACAGTCCCCAACAAATGTCTTCTTTTTCAGTGATTTCTCTGAATCCCTGTCATCAAAAAGGAAGATGCATAAATGCATTTTCCCTTTAGAATACATTCAGCAGAGCCTGTATGCTCTCGATGCTGAGATCTCAGCAGTGAATCTTCAGAAATAACACAGCAGAGTCTGATCTGTTCCATCCTAGGGCTGAATGGCAAAAATAATAATAAGCAGCACCTTCAGCTCCAATCACCAGCACATTCCAAGATCACAAATTGCAACTGTGTATAAAGAAGGATCTGAAATGCAAATGATCAAGAGGCCATTAGAGACATTAAAGATTTAGCAGATGTATGTTCACCCTGTTTTCAGCGGGGGAGGGAGGACGGGCGAGAGGGGGAGACTAGAAGCATTAATTCCACAGAAACAGCTAATGAAATACAGTTACCATATTCATCTTTTCACAGAACAGTCACATGTCTCATTAACAACTGGACAGTAAGTATGCCTTTAAGATTTCATGTGGGCAAAAGATATTCAAAATAAATATTCCCCATTCAACTTTAATTTTATTGACTATTATTTACATCAATAATTTTGCTTATAGGATGGAAAGCTACCCCAGAGTTGTTTCACAACAGACTAACCTTCAGATGACTTTCCATTCAACTTGGATTGGCCATACACTCTCCTCAGAGCAAAAGAGCCTTTGAGATTCTTTTGCTGCCTACATTAACTAGCATAAGGACAGAACAGGGTGATCCTGCAAAACAGATTTTGCAATTTGAATTTTCCAAAGCAAAGAGAGGATCTAAGCCTGTTCCTCTTCAAAGGACATTCCTAACATTTACTGCTGCAAAGACATAAAAATAATCCTTATTCATAAAGCCACCCAAATATCCATGCATAGGTGTCAAAACTTTCTTGGGATTTCTTTAATTTCCACCCGTAGTCACCTTTATGATCAGAGCCATAAAGGTTAAACCCTTACTTTTCAACTAAAATTGGACTGAGAAGCTTCTATTTTCAGACTGCAGGCTTTGGGACTGTATTATTGTCACAGTCACATCACGTTATTTCCACCAAAACAGCTGGAGGTTTCCAGTGTAGGAAGCAATTATTATGAAAAGTGTCAATGTGTCATTCTCCCCAAGTCAAATGTTTAACTTCACGTTATAGGATTTGACAAGTATCCGGCTCTTAAGTCTCCACCAAGAATAAGGGAAAAGGAGAGAGCGCACACGGGTAAGTCACAAGAGAAAAGAACAGTTTACCCACTGCTATGCAAGCAGATTCTGACATTGCTGACTGATGCCACAGTTGTGGAGCATTTCTAGAGTTTAATTGCTTTGGCAGAAGGCAGGCTTAGGTCTGCACACATGAATGAACACAGTTTGCCTTGACCCAACAATGCATATACAAAAGGCATCATTTGAAAACAACATGCTAAATAATTACATGTTCAGTAAGCGGTGCAAGCATTTTAGGAGGCAATAATCACAGTTCAGGGCAGGGATAACAGAAAATGTCCTGCTTATCAAATGCTTAACAAAGAAACAGCTACTTTGTGACACCTTTCAGGCCCAAAAGGCTCAACTTAATGACAGCACTAGGTGCAAAAGTACCATCACACACAGGCCTGAAGCTTCCTGGCAATGTCTTCCCAGGGACTGTCCACACAGAGAAACAAAGGTATGGTCAGATATATCTAGTAGCATATAGTGTGTCTACTAGGTTAACCCATGTAGCCTGAACAGCTGCATTAGAAAACAATAAAGCACAAAACTAGACAATAACAAGCTAATAACCTGGCTACGCATTTCCTGGCTAGTAGGCACATTCAGCTCTCTCCAACCTCCCAGAGCACACTGCGGTCTCACCCTTCTCCAAAGGCAGACATTAACCTTGCTGTCTTTTCCACCAGGGAAAGCAGGCCAGCCAGTTCTGTGCGACCAGGGAAGCCCTGGCTAATGTCAAAGTCACTACATCCCAGTGAAAGGTTCTTTGGTTCACACTCGCCAGCTATTGCCTCAGGCTGTCCACACAGGTCCTGGCCTTCCTTTCAGGAACCTGCACAGGTCAGACTGCACACCAAAGAATGAAGTACCCTGGTAGCAAAACTCACTCCAACCACTTTGAGTGCCAAGATCTTGTTCTCCCATTACATTTTGGCACCACAAAGACCACACTATTAAATTTGAAGCTAGCAATTTGTGAGAGTATTTGAAAAGGAAGGGGAAAAAAAAAAAAAAGGGAGGTGGAGAACTTTACCAAAAAGCACTTCAATACTTTTAAGCTGGAGTCAAGACAAGGAAGTGATACAAAACATATGAGATCCCAAATCCAAATTCTGCTTAGAGTGGGAATCTCCTGTTAGTACAGTATACTCTGCAGCTACGCATGGTATATTAAATTAATGGAAACTCTGAGCTTTAGCATATGTTTAATAGCTACAGTCTGCTTTTTTGAGCAATGATACCACTTTCTTACTGTATACAAAAACACACATATGGATGCATTTACGTATGTCAAAAATACCCACACAGGCTTCGATATTACTCAACAACACATATTGTCCACGGTCAAACAGTGCTTTAGGCTGTATTAAGCAACACAAAAGTAAGCTGGTAAAAAGCGTCCTAGCTCCTCAGAATCTAGCAAAATCTTTAAAAAAAAACTAAACCAAAACAAAAAACACAAAAGCAATCATCAGTTAGGAGAAAGATGCTCTTCCACCATCAGCCTGAGCCCAATAAACCCTTGCTCTTCTCACAGCAGGGTGAAAACCTCATCCAGTAAGCCAGACAACCTCTCTCACATACAGCTCTAAAAAGGCTCTGGGACGCAGCAGGACAAGGGGCAATTTTCCAGCTGCGTATCAGTCTACAAACTAAGTATAGCAAAGTATAACCCTCAATATGTGCCACCCAGAAGGGTTAGAGTGACATCATCTGCACATTTGGAAGGTGCTACATACTGAAATACATCAAAAATTAAATGTTGCACCAGTGCGCCAAAGTTACTGTGGAAATGAACTGGCTACCCAAAGTTAATCAGACAGATACACGGAAACCGCAAATGCTTTTTAAGTCATGATTGTCACACAGACACTCTGTGGCTGCATCTGAAACAGCTCTCTGTAAGCCACACATTTCTGTTCCCAAAAGCTGGTAATGTTGGGCATGTTGCACATTCAGCTACAGGAACACCATCCTGTTTTCCTCCTATAATACGGGCAAATGAAGCAAAACACTGTACCAGAAGAGAGGACAAGCACACCAGGTAGTGTCACAGCAGTGTGCACAAGGAAAAACAGACCTGCAGCCAGAACGTGGGATTGCTCAATACCCAGCTTCTTCCCGCGAGCCAAGAGTGACATCTGCCGGGACCCGGCCTGATGCACAAGGGGCTTCCTGCAGCTAAAGGAATCGAGCCGAGCCGAGCCGAGCCCAGCCCGGGGCCCCCTTCACCGCACTGACTGCCCACATAGCAAAGGCTTTGACCTGGACAGCCCTTTTGTGAGGAAGAAAAGATATCTGTGTCCATTTCGGAGCAGGGAAGGAGACAAAAACCACGGACGTCAAAGGGCAAAAGTATTCACTGTTATCCTTTCCAACTCTGTCTCACCAGACTTACAGGAACAGCGATACCACCCTAGAAGTGGAACAGAGAACGTGGCCATAAGGAGAAAAACAAACAAACAAAAAACCTCAAACGGTAATGCCTTCAAACATTGCTATCTTAGACAAAGAAACCTCATATCTGGGGCTTTAGACACAATATTGGAGCGCAGCTTGGAAGGAAAGCAATAGGCAATGTTGCTGCAATCAGATGTGCGCCACCTACCTGCCCAAATTTGCCAAAAAGACAGGAAATTATCCCAAGACAGGGGCTTGTACCACAGTGTCTAATGGTTGTGAACAAATTTCATCACTCTAATACTTTTTTCTCCTTTTACATATAATATGCAGGTATTTCTTAAGTAACTAATCCCAGACCTACCCGTGACAGGACTGCAAATACTATCTTTGAATGAAAGAAAGCTTATTTTCTGTGAAATTATAATTTGGAACAGATATTTTGCAGTATTGACAAATTCAGGAAGGGTGCTGTAATGGAAGTGAATGAGTTGTCAGCAGGAAACTCCAACAAAAGGCATCAGGGCAGGAAAGCAGCTCCACAATGACACAGACCTGGCATTCACACACCAAGACTAAACTTCAGCATACATCAGCCGAAATCAATGGTGTTCACGGCCAACACAGTGCCACTCCTGAGCAAAGGCTACAGAGGGCAATATCCAGATCAGTTCTGAAGATTGCAAGGAAGCTCACCAGAAGAAAACATTTCTTTGTGCAGTAACAGAAATTAGATCCACATTGTAGTGTGACTGAATATTCCTTACACTTGAATTCTGGTCTCTTCTATATTAACAGTGTCATTCCTGTGAGGCTCTGCAGGCCTTGTAGGCAGCATAGGTTTTGCAGTGACAGTAGGGTTGCCGAGTACATTTTAAGTAACCCTAGGAACTCACCCCCAGCCATATTCCTACAGCACCAACTTCAAATGGACCCAATTCTCTGTGGTTTTGAGGTAGGAGGCTCCAGACTGAGACTCAAGTTACAAACCCTTCCCACTCTATCCCACCCCTGGATCTCAGGAAAACATAGGAAGAAAGAGCGAAGGACCAAGGGGAGAGATGAAGTAATTACAAAGAAAATCTCAGCTTTGCACTCTGCAGCTCGAACCTCAAGCCTGCTCAACTGCAGGAGGGTGAATGCAAAATAATAGAGCATTACTGCCACCTTGTGCTACACGAAATCTCTACAACCGAGGGTTTTCTTTTTGCCTTCCTATTTTGTTAAACCACAAAACCACAACCAATACTTGCATTGGCATGTTCACAACAGAGGGTGAGCAAAACGCTCCTGTCACATCCCGCAAAGGGCCTGCCACTGACTTTCAGCAGAGAGCCCGGGCCAGAGAGCGCAGGTGGCTCTGCTCTCTTTCAAGGCTGGAACACGGTCCCCCACAGTCCCCCAGTTAGAGCAGAGGCCCAGCTCCCCCAGGGCCCCGTCAGCCAGGCACCGCCGCAGACACAGCATCTCCCGGTGCCAGCTCTGCCCATTCCGCTTTAACCAAAGGGCACCAATGATTTGACACCTTTATCACCACTATTCAGTGCTGTAAATCGCCCGTGCCTTTTATTTATGAAAGGAAGCTCGTCAGGAATGATTCAAACGTGGCAAGACTTTCATTGTGCTGCCCGACGGGAGGCAAACAGCCTACTTAATCAGTTTGTATTAACAGTAATCAGAGGGTTTGATTCTGGCTGAAACTAAGCCAAGGGACTGAACACCAGAGCTTACTTTGCAAAGACTCCGGGTTTGGCAAGATTTGGGTTTGTTTCTACACGCAAGCACAGTCTGAATAAAGCCATATTCTTACAGAGGGATTTTTGCTACATTGTTTTCCCAGAGGGGTAGTTAAAGCACGGTATTCCACATCTCTGCAGTCACATACAGATCCTTTATAGTGCAGATCAACACAATTTATTACAGATGAGATCGAATAGTTTCTTTAAAAATTACATACAAACGCCTATAAAATGATAATAGAAAATGATATTCTACAGCCTGTTCGAACAGTCCCTGAAAACTTTATAGAGGAATACCAGAAAATTCTGAAGGCGAGTAGTTTTTCACAAGAACACACTCCTGAAGAAAGGATATCTGAACATATTCATGCATTTTAACAGAACCATTTGTCTCATCCACATTTTTGACAGTGTTTTGTATTGTGCTTGTAACCTACTTCCATCACTTGTTTCTGAGATCAATTTCAACTAAAAACTCACTTTAAAAACATGTAACTGTGATTGTTAACCTACAGCTGCTTAATATGAACACAAAAATGATACCTTTGTCCAAAAATGCCAAATTGTTGTCACATATTTGAAATCTTGGTTTCAACAAATGCTATCACAGAAAGGCAACTGGTGAACCAGAAAATAAAGGAAACTCTTAAGAGAGATGAGCCTTCATTCAGAAGGCCTGCTGCAGGAAGGGCTTCACATTCTCTTGACTCAACGCAGGTATTGGAAAGCACCTTCAAAAGCTAGCTTCATGGCTATCCTCTGTGGATAGCCACAGTGGAAGATTTTTTTGCATCAGAAAATCTTCCACTACCAGAAAAGGAACCCTGAAGGGTCCTCTGCCTGTTGCCACAGGAAGCTTCACAGGATTTGCAGTTTCCTCATGTAAAATTGTTTCTTATCTAACCAAAAGATTGGCTCTACCCAGATTTGTTCCTATCCAGAGCAGATCCCAGGCTACCTTGCTGCTGCTTCTTTCATAATACTATGAAACCAAAAAATAAAAGCCAACAAACAAGCAAACCCTAAACCTAGAAACTGTTATAGAATGAATTGAATATTTTCCTTCCCTCCATTCATCTCCCTTGTTCTGTGCTAGACACCAACATTCAGCAAGACTTCATGTATACAACAACAGTCTGCAAAAACCAGTTTTGTTAGCTCAGTTTTGTTACTCCTAACTTGTTACCTGCTCTGCTATTTCACTGATTTTTTCCTATCTCTGTCCCTCTCCCCACACATCAACACTGCCTTCTCTCTTCTCTTCCTACATATGCTAATTCTATATTTCAGAAAAATAGCATTCAGGCATGTAAAGTCAGGCAAAATTACTTGGGGTGTACTGATAAGGGAGACTCTAGCTCCTACTCAGCCTCATTTGAAATGATGCAGGATGAAAACCCCTCTCTGAATCAGCAGGAACAGAAACTAAACATGCACCATCCTACATGCCAGTCACTCATGCTCTGGCTACAAACTACAACCAAAGGGGGACACATGTGCATGCCTCTGCCTAGTGAAAATCCATTCTCAAGTATCTTCTTCAAAGCAGCATGAAAAATGTGAAGCTTCATTCTGCTCCAGCAAGACTTTGTCTCAAATGGTCAAGGTACCCAAAGGTATTAAAATGTTTTCAGTCACAGAAAACCTTTAATACTTGGTTAAGAAATAAAATTCTTTTTTTATTCCTAATTGGGACTAGCAAAAAGCTAAGGCTAGAGTTGGGGTGAGTTGTGGAAGGTAAATGCATCACTGTGGTGCCTTCCTTTTCCCTGTACAATGCTCTGCTGTAGCCAGGCAGCCATTCTGTATTCACCTCAATTAGACCATCACACCTCTTCCACAGCATGCTCACTGACAAAGATCCCACGGGTGTTTCCACCCAGAAGAAGTAATTCTGACAGAGTCTACAGACAGCCTTTGTGTATGGAGAACAGCACAGCATTACTGTTCACGTCCATCCTCTAGTGCACATGCAAAGCATATGTGTTGTGACAGCCACCCTCGACAGGAGCTTGGCTCTTTCACTGAAGCTGTCGGCACTCATTGTTTTAGCTCTGGAGTCCTCTAGTTCAGTGCTGGAGCATAAGCCAATGTTGTGGCTGCAACACAGACATTGTGGAAATTCCAGCGGACAGTCTGAAGAACCAATCTCCAATTCGACATATCCAAGGAAGACACAGCAGTTGTACCTAACATCTCCCAGAGTGCAACATTTAAAGAAAGAAATTACAATTTTAAGCTTGCCAGCTGCAAAGAAGCAACCGACAAAGTGGTGACACCTCTGACACAATTGCCTTCTATCTGACACATAATTTTGCTGTATTACAAGCTCCAACTAATCTTTCTCATTATAGACTTCAATTTTATCATGTAACTACATAGGTCTTATTCAGAAAGGTCATTCTCAGCTGAAATAAAACATTTGTCTCCTAAAACAGGATAGTAGTAATGAATATTATTTTAGTTATGGATTAAGTGTGTTAATAGAATACTTCACCCTAATCCTGTTTTCTGAGCAGCGTGGCTACTTCCAATCTCAAAATGAACTGTGTAATGAGAGCGATTTTATACAGCATCAGGCTCCTACAGGTTTGCTGCAAACATCACAGATGTTGTGGTTAACATCCACAACTGATGATGTGATTAAGCCTGCACTGAGTGGTGCTGGAACATACCATGAATTCATTACCATCAGAAGTGTGAAGGGGTGAAGGTGGTTAGAATTTAAAATTTGTCACATTTATACAAATAAATCAGAGGTAAATTAATACATGGAAATACTTCAGTGCTTAAAATTCAGTTTGTTTCTGTAGAAAAGAAATCAAATTCCAGATACAAAGCAGTAAGCTCTACACATACACAATGCAGATTTTCATTGCAAGAAAAGACAACACTCCCCAGTTTCATTTACTGTCCTAAGCTCACGAACAACTACTTGAATACAATCTTTAACTCCTGCTCAGGGGTATCATGGGATAGAGGAGCACATGCTGTACCAGTTGGTGTTACTGGTGTTACAGCACCGACACCAATGAGCTCTACTTCCCTCCCTGGGACCACTGTGGATACCACCAAAGAAGAGCTCCTCACTGGCATGGTGTGGTTATTGACAATAACATAATCATGCCAGAGCTTTCCAGGCGAAGTTTAAAGCATTGCTCAACCCAGCCTTCCATCATCTATGTTGTATTTCACTGCAAGTCCCCTGCTATTTTATTTAGAGCAAAGAGAACCAGCTGCAGACAGACAACAAGAAGGAATGATTTACTGTTCCCATTTCATATTTGGTCTAAGTTAACAGCAAATACACAAACACAGCAGGATCATGCGCTCAGGTGCCATTCTTCCATGGGCAACCTCTTCATTTTATAACTAGATTAATGTTCCACTGACCTCATCTAAACACGCAGAAAGAGCCAGCAAGAGAGCTAAAGTTTCAATGCAGTCTCTTGGCCCTACACTGAGGCCATCAAACAATCTGCTAAAAGAGGATAGAACCTGCAAAAAAATAAGTTACATTCCAAAAGGAGAAAAACAAATACACTCTAGTGCTGCTCCTTGCAGCACCAGCATGTATTAGCTTTAGCCAGAGCTTAAAAGCCTCACCTCAAAAGCTATTTTCATCTTTCAAAAAATACATTAAAAAAAATACCCAAACCTAAATAAAGCCTACACAGCATTGTCCAGCCCTCCACTCCATAAACCCACAACTCTACACACAGGATTAGACTCCTGCTTCTAATCTCACACACTGTTCCAGAGCCTGTTTTCCTTTAAACCCTACACTCATGGTACCTGCTAGACAGCATTCCATCAGCACTAGCACTAGGGTGATAATCCCAGCAACAGCCAAATTTGCTAAAGCTGTTCCTGAATATAAGCTGCAAACCACTATTGACGGAGCAGAGCACTGAGGGGGTGTCTGCCTCTTACCATGCAAGTTCCTCCCAGTTTTGACTCCTGCAACAAGCACAGCTGCTCCACATGAAGATTCCCACCCCTGCCTCAACCTGCATCAGTGGTGGTCACACAGGTGGCATCCACAAACAAAAGCTCAAAACTACCCATTTCTGACCTACCCTAATCAGACATAAACATTTCACTTAAGCTTCTCCTCCAGCTGCAGCTATCTGAGGAACAAAGCAGAGCATTAATCTAGCTAGTCCAGACCAGCTTTCAAATGTATTTTCCTTCACACTTCAGTATTTACAGCCTCAGCTAGTAACACTCCTACACCAGCAATTTCCATCCTGTTGTTCGCACTGCTCCGGAGGGCAGGGAGACGGTTCATAAACAATTTGGGAGAGATCCACAAAAGGCATCTATGGCACACGATAAGCAACCTGCATATGGATCCATAAAAAATTTCATGCAAGTCCCTTGAGATTTGGAGGGGAGGATTCAAGAGCAAAAAATAACATTCAAATGTCATTAGAGAAATCACTGATTTAAGACCCCAAAAAAATCCAAGTTATCTTACCAGCTCTGTCCCTCCAGCATAGTGATAGCAGTACTGACTGTTCTGTGCCTCAGCTTCTCCACCTGTAAAATAAGGGAGAAATTATTGTTGTGGTTTTTTTTAAAAAAAAAAAAAAAAAAATTTAAGACCTACCTGGAAATAAATGTTATTTAAAAGGTATGTGTTGCTACTGTTTTGCCTCTTAGGTTTGCCTCCCTAAACCTCTGCTCAGTACATTAAGTACTGAGACCTTGAATTCCTGAGCCTGCGGTAATCAGACTCTGGGATTCAGCATCAGATGCCACAGATCTACAAACCATCCTCCTGTTTGACTGTATAGAAATAATAGTTGAGTTGCTTTGGTGTTTACACATGGAAAGCTGGGAGGGGGTTAACACCACAATACACTGTAAGCATTGATGTAGCTGGTGACAGTTATATCTTCCAAGTCATGTTTGCAAACAATTGACATACAAATCCCAGCTCCCAGCAAATGGGATCACATAAAACCAGAGCAGGAACAGAAAACAAAAGAGCATTGGTCAAAGCAGCAGGGTAAGCCGTGCTACCCTTAAAACACAATTAAGACAAAGCCTTCCTAGCAGAACTACCTGTTCAACACCGGGACAGAAAGAGAAACCTTCATATAACCTGCACACTCAAAGAACTATTTCCATTGCTTCCAGCTGTTAGGCGGAGTTTGGTAAAGATATAAACCCTGCACACCTTCAAGGGTGCTCTGACAGTTCAAACCTTGAAGGATGTGGTTTCTTCAAGTAAATTTGCTGGTTTGTTATTAATCATATATAAGGTCTTGTGTAAGGACTAATAAGCCTTTGGGCTACCTACTGTCCAAACAAATTCGTTAACATTACCCCAATTCCAGCAAGCTTATAATCACTGCTTTAATAATTATACATATATTTCATGTCTCAGACATGATTCTCCCGTGTTACATGACCTGGCCTTCACAAGCCTTCATTTTAAAAGCTTCATCTGTATTCCTACTGCTTCCTGGAAGAATCCCATGGAAGAGCTTTTGTGTATGCTTAGCACTTTTAAAAACGCATGACTTCATCAGAAGCAGTCTCAGTTCTGCTCTGTAGAAGCATGACCCAAAACCAGTTAAAAATCAGTGGGAGCTTCCCATTAGGTAGCCTGGGCCTTGAAAAGCCCTTGTACTTCCCTGATGAATCATTTAATGTTGTGCACTAATTTGTAGAGAAAAATGAATCCTCCTGCCACTCTCCATCCCTTGTACTATATTTCTTCAATTTCTACCTTCCTGGAAGCTTCTGTTGCTTTTAAAATATACATGTAAAAATCTGGTTTGACCTCATTCTCCCTAATATCACAGAAATCAAAGGAACTGGATAGGCTAAAAGCACCAATCAGGACGACACCCCTCCTCTACCCACTGCCTCAGCTGCTGCTTCCCACAGTGTAAGCAGTTCATTCCCAGGCTTGCTCAAACATGCATGGTTTCAACCTAGAAAGCTCTAGCTGAGCCTCTCAGAGGAAAGAGGACACAGGTCACAAGTTGCCTCAGCTATAAGAAGCCCAACTCACAGGTACCACTCACTCTGCAGGGATTCTGGCCAAGTTTGCTGGGTGTACATCTACACAAAGGCAAACCCAGCAGGATTCTTTCAGACAAAAATATGCATCCTTAGCAAGACACTGAACAATAGAGGATAAAAAGGAAGTGCAACAAGAAAAAAAAACTTTTAAAACAGTGAGACTACAACTCCCATCCTAAACATTTAGGTTAACTTTGGCATGCTGAGCAAGGTCTACAGTAGTACAATGTCCTAGCTTTAGAAATAACACAACACAGCTGTGCCACACCTCCCACAGCTGTGAATAGGGGTACAAAGGTGCTGATGCTGTTCTAACTAGTCTCTTCAGGGAAATAATTAGGAAAAAACTACTATTTGAAATGCAGCAGGCCAGTTACACTCTTGTCAGGGAATGTTTGCACTCAAGTCTCACATTTGTTTTCATCCCACAGCAGAATACTTAAAGTTTCAAACACTTCGTTTAGTACAGAAATTAAAAGCCAACTTCTTTCAAATGCATTAATAGCCTGAAGGCTTCCACCTGGCCATAGCATTGCAAAACCTACCACATTATGTGAAACCCACTCTAGCTTTAGGCAAGAGGGGTTAATGCCTGGGCAGCATGCTGTTACCTCTGAATACCATCCCCCCCAGGAATGATAAGTTTTTAGGGTCAGCCTATTTGAAGCGTAAGGCATTAACATCACCCTAGAAAAACACCATTCTGATCATGGCCCTCCCTCTCCCTGAACCGGACCCTTGGAAAGCTATGTTGATTAAAGTCAGGATCTGACCTGCATACAAATCTCCCTTCTCCTCAAACCACCACCTGCCTAGGAATTTTGCACATGTAGTCCACCAACAAAGACAGACACCAAGCTAAGCCACAACTCAGTCAACCAGAGAGGTCCTCTTGGCATTAATGAGAACTGCTTTCACACACAAATGCCTTGAGGATGAAATCCTAATGGTAACTTGTGAGTGAAGTAACTACTATAGACTGCTCAGAACTATAGATAAATCTTCAATTTAAAAAACAAATTACTGGAGTGCAAAATGTTATCTTTTTGCTGCCAGAGAAAAAGAAGCAAGAAAGAGGAAGGCAAAATTGCTCCACACTTGCATTTTACTCATTTTGATCATTTCCACTTCATGGTAAATCAATTTGTGCTGCTCCCATGAGGGTTTGGGAGCCCACATTTCCTTCCATCTAGCAACCAAATTCTTATCTAACTGTCCTGTACTGCCATCTCTCTCTGAAGCAGTGCTCCTCAGGGATGGCTTTAGGATTCTTAGAATATCACTATCTAGCACAAGAGGTTTGGTTTAGGTTTGATTTTTGTGGGGTTTTTTAACATCTCTTTGAAGGATTAATGCTGAATGTTTCACACACAGCACCAATATGAATTCCATCTTTACAATAACCCCAGTGGGTTAAAACCCAGGCAGCCAAACCTTCTTATTCAGCAAGCTTTCACCAAGGGTTGGTAGGAAGCCAGAAATAGGGAAAGGATATCTGTGTTAGTAGCAAAACGACAACTGAGCTTACTAAACCAACGCAAGCTCTACACACCAATTAGCAGGATCAGCGGCACCCTGCTGCTGGTAACATTTACAGGACTGCCAACAGAAAACTAGGGAAAAAAATACAGAAACTGAAAAATGCTTTTAAAAAACACATTGTTCTGTATTTATATATATTGAAAATGGCAAGCAATTGATAGTTCTTTGCTTTTGAATTGCAGCACAAAGATGACAAAATCAATACTACGGAAACCTAAGGCTAACACCACACCCGATGATCTTACAAAACATTTCTTAGTTATACGTTTGCTGATTTTTCTAATGAAAGAGGTAGTTTTTCTTAGAGGCTTCTCTGTTGCTCCCCATTCACTTGCTATATAGCGTATGCTATCCCATTTATACATACAAGAACATACTGCTTCATTAACGCAGAGAAATCCTTGATCAGGGAAAAGACTTTTAAAGAAAAGAAAAATCCATTCCAACCAGGAAAGCCTAATAAAGTACTGGAAATCTGTCAGGCACAGAAATAAAGGTGAGCTTGGTCTTCAGAGGAATGCAGCATGCTGCAAAATTCAGCACTACTAACTCATGCTGTGTGGCAAAGAAATAGCTGTATTTGGGATTTATCTGCCAGACTTTCTTAGGACCCACTCTCATGGCAAAGGCCATTTATTTATTCTTTTTTTCCAATGGGTACTTTAAACACACACTCTCATGTACCTCAGTTTAAAACCTTTCTTACTTTGACTGGCACAACACATTACAAGGAAGCTTCCTTAAGACACAGCAAGGAGTCAGTAAAGAGGCTCCCACAGAAAGACTCCAGAACCAAACCCTCTGAAGGGGCAGCTGGCAACATCCCTGAGGTAAAATAGAGCCCAAGCCCCAACCCTCACCACCTACCTTCCCACAGCCTGAGGAGGACACCGGAGCTGGCACACAGTGTCTGGAGACACTGGCACTTCTGACACAGCTATAAGCACACTTGGGCTGCCCAAAAGGTTTTCCGACTTAAGAGACAGCAACAACCGCAATATGATGGAGGTGAAAGCACTCAAACCACAAACGCAACACCCTGGAAGCTGGTCTCACCTGCGAGCCATTTCAGCAACAGCATTCAGCACTGCCCTCGCCACAGAAGTCACCTGTAACTCCCAGTGCTTGTGTCCTCGTGAGATAATTTAACAAGAAATAACTGCAAACTCGTCTGTTTGCCACATTAAACATCTCCCCAGGGAAGGAGCAGCTACAACCCCTTCCCGCCGGCGCCCCCCACCTCAGGGCGCTGTGAGTTGGGACCGAGCGGAGCGAAGACCTGAGAGAAGATGGCAAAATGGCGCCCCCATGCACAGGGAGAAGACAGGGATGGGGACGATCCCTGAAGGGGCTGCAGCTCCATGGGGGATGTTGGGCAATCGTTACGTGACCCCTGAGATGACAGAGACACACTTTGGTGCTTCAATAATCAATAAAATGGGTGAAGGCTGCACTGCCCAGCTCCACGGGGCCAGGACCATCTCCTTTGCTCCTTCCCTGTCCCACAAGCAGTCAGTGAGCGACCTGAGCAGTGCTCATGTGCTGCAGGTGGGATGTGTCCACGGGATTGGAATTCAGCCCAGCCATGTCCTGCAGCCGGGCCCGTCACGGATGTGCCCGTGCGGGAACCTGCACCCTGCGTGCAGCGAAGGCTGCGAGGGCAGCACAAGATGTGGTGGCAGCAGCGTGTGTCGAGGGCTGCCTGCTTCAGGAGGGGTCTGCAACGGCTGCGGGCCTTGAGCTCGCCTGTGCCCGTCTGCACTTGCACGCACACCGCATGCAGGCAGCAGCTCCCCTGCACCCCGCTGCCAGTTCACTCCAGGGAGCGCCCCCTGCGTCCCCATTTGCTGCGTCCCCACACGACAGCACAGGCAGTGACCCTGGCCCGGCTGCAGCCGCCCAACCTCTGGTGTCCCCAGGCACCTCCGTCCCCAAACCCTCTTCCACCCTGCGGGATCGGAACAAGGGGTCAGGGCCAGGAGAGCTGAGGGAGGTAAAAGGCCTGGTTTGGGCAGCAGGATCCAACTGCAGGCCAGGTGCAGGCTGCTCCCTGCAGCAACCTGGGCCTGGGCCCGGGCCCGGGCACACTGTGATTCTCTGATTCCATGGCTGCTTCCTCATACGTGGCCGTGTTTCCCCCAGCTTGAGGAGCAGCCTGAGAAGCCTTGGTCAGCTTTGGCACAGGCTGTGCCTGCTGGCAGCGTTAGGCCAGGGCCCCTGCAGCAGTCGAGGGGTGGTGTGAGCTGCTGGGGCTGTAAATCACTGTTTCGAGTTTTCATTTCCTTGTAGACACGTGCTGCCCTGCTCAGAAACGAAACCTAGAATGAGACACTCCCGTGCTGCCTGAGCTGCGCGGAGACATCATGCCAGCTCATAGGGTGCAGGGACTGGGAGCTTGCTGGGCTGGGTAGGACAAAATGAACACAACTATGGAGAACACTTGGAGCTGGCTGAGCTCCCACTCAGCTATGAAGGAGAGGGTAAATGTAGAGAAGATATTTGCAAGTGCAGAGGAGGGGTCTAGGAAGGATGGGGAAGTGATGCTGGAAGGGAAAGAGCTTCCCCTCCACCTGCCTTTGCAGAAAGCAGCGCTGGAGGGGATGAGTCTGTTTTCACTTTGGAGCTGTTATGGGTGTGGAGCGGCTTTTACACATCCTGGAGAATCCCATCTGTGCTTATGTCTTCAGGCTACTGCCTTGGGCAACAGCCTGCTCTGCTTGTGTTAGAGCAGGGCTGACACATCTCCCATTCTTCATACCAGGAGATGTAGCTTCTTTCTCTGCTTTGTTCCAAGGCAATATTGTTTGGTCTTAGCCCTGATAAATTTTGCATTACAATGCTCCTTTTCCATAAGCAATTCATGTGCGTTGTCTTCCTCACACGGTCAGAGCCAAGTGAGGAGGCTGTATGTGAGCCAGAGGCAAGCTGGATAGGAGTTCAGCAAGCCCAGGCTGCCCTTACGTGAGACTGCCTGTTTTCCACAGTTGGATCACTGGGAAAATGAAGAAAAGGAAAGCAGAGACTTTCAATGTCAAACTTCTACCTAAGGTCAGAGGGAGAAGACAGTCAGGTTTGGCTGGGTAACTCACTGCCCATTGTGAAGATTTGGATGGAGCTGTTTTCTGATAGGGTGGTCAAAAGCAAAGTCTTTCTTACTAAATCCCCAAAGAAAGAACCAGCAGTGTTTCTCATCATGGAGAATAATTTCTTTTGTAAGACAAAGACAACGTCTGTATTGTGTCTTTGTGCAGGGTTCCAACAACAAAACACAAAACCAAATGAGCACTGAACCAACACACAGAAACTTTCCAACTTCAGACAGCCTTGACAGGAGTCTTGTGTCCCATTCACTAGCATAATGTCTTTGTTTTCTTGTTCATGATGCTGCTACTTACCCACAGAGCTGACATAACTTGCTTACAGAAGCAATAGATTTGCTCATGAGAAGCAAGAGGACAAATCTAGAACGTATCAATGATAAACAAGTGGAAATGCCCATCTCATCCCAAACACATGCCAAATACTGGAGATATTTGCTGCCCTTTAAGAGTCAAAGGTCCATAGTCGTTGCTGTGCACCAACTTTGAACTGGTTTCAATTTCCCATGCATCCATGTTCATTCAGAAATGAATGAAGGCTAAAATATTTGTCCAAATGACCTCAAGGGTTCTTTAGCAGATTAAACACATCTTGTGTTCAAAAATGAGCATGTGAATTGTAGAGCCACAAGGCAGGCAAAGGTATGGTGTTCAGTGATGCTTCGTAAATCTTGCCAATTTGTACAGTTAGCTTAAAATGAAAGCTGTAATTAAAAGCAAAAGAACAGCTAGTCCCCTTACAGACTAAATGATTAGATTAAATATTACACTCTATCAGATTATTAATGTGCAGGATAACTGTTTAGTAACTCAATATTTCTTCAGCAGGTTTTATTAATAGCACCATGGCAAATATTTCCCGTAACGCAGGATCCTCACCCCAAAGTCAGAGGTGAAAATTGCACTTTTCCTCCGGTGCTTTCATTCTGCCCTGTAATTTCCACAGATTTTCTGCATGTTTTGCTCTCAGGTTTAGTCAGTGTGACACGAGGCCATGGCATGGGTGGGTTTTTTGGTGGGGGAAGAGGAGCCGTCCCATTCCCGTAACTGCCGAGCCGCAAACCAGGCTGATTTCATTTTCCCCTTACGTCAATGGAAGGTCCCGCTCGCTGTGATGCAGGATCCTTGATTTCAAGAAGTAACTCCAAGGTGACTGAGCCCATCCCAGCCTGCCCCAGCCACCCACCACCATGATGAGCTGCTAACACAATGGTGTGAAACCCCAAATGAGGAGCACCGCAAAAGCACCAAGCAACGAGGAAGAGCGAGAAGGGGAGAGGGCTGTTTGCCTCCATGCAGTACATGAGTGGCTGGTTGTGTTAGTTTAGTTTCAGTAACCTCCAAGTCAGCATTTCAGATGTCGGTAGTTTCCACTGACAGCAACTGAGCCCAGGCCAAGCCAGTGAGGGACACAAATAAATAGGGGTAAAAGTTAATGCTCACTTGATGGAAAAGTCACATTAAAAAGGAAAGTGACGTAAGTGAATGATCGCTCCACCCAGCCACCTTCCTCACATTGACTGCTAGAATGGATCTTGCTCAAGAAAAGGCAAACGACTGGTTTGGGTTTGGCTGTTGCAATAGCTGACAAGACTTTAAAACCACACTAACCCATCAGGATGCCTGGGGGGCATCCAGCTGTGTCTGCTGGGAGAGCACACAGTGGCAGTGGAGGAGAACCTCGCTCCTGCATCATCACAAATGACTTCTTCAGCCCTGTCCCAAGCGAGGCAGGTATGGGTAGAATTCCAAATCAAAAAGTGCCGGAGTATGGGCAGCTCCAGTGGCAGGGAGCAGCCATGGAAGAGCAAAGGGGAGAGTGGCAGCCTGGCAGTTTGAGCTCGGGTGCTTAAACTTTGGCAAAATGCCTTGTTGCTTGGGCAAGTCCTGTGTTTGAGTCTGATTTCTTACACTTTCTGGTCATCAGCCTCCTTCTGGACACTGCTCTGCTCAGGCATTTTGCCAGGAAAGATCTGACTTTCTGATGATGAGCTTTGACAAACTGACTCAGTTTGATGGCTGTGGTCAAAGTGTTAGAGGAAGGCTCATGCCTCCCTCTTTCCCCTTCTTTCTTCCACACAAAAGAGCCTTGCACAGCACTTGAGCGGTTGCATTTGACCAGTAAAAGGGTTTTAAATTAATAAATCCTTAAGCTACAAGACTGCAAATTAATTGATCCTTGAGTTATGGAAGAAATGCTGTGGGAAGGGCTCCTCACTCAGATCCCTGTTACATGGACCACCATGAGCCATGGTGAGATCATCATCAGAGCCCTAGCAGGAAGACTTCTACTTGGGGCTGATCCTCCCTGTTGCCTTATTTGTTATTAAAATCTGGATTCATTTTAAATGACTGCTCATAAAGAACTCAACAGAAGGTCTGGTATACTAGGAGGGAAATGCCATCAGCACAGTGGTTGAACAGGCACTTTGAATGTGTGAGTGATATGTTATCATCTCGGTTCCAGGAGGAAGCACATCTTTTAGAGTCTCAGGTATCTATTCTACCAGATGTTGGGCAGTTAGGAGTGATGGATGTTCAATGAAAGCATGCCCAGCCACCATCACAAACCTGTGAAGTACCATGATCTGAAGGAGGGAGAGAGAAAGAGAAGAAGTAGCATTATGGGGAAAGGGGAAACACAAACATGAAAACAGTGAATACACAAAGGTTTCTATAGTGAAGGATCCTGAATAAAAGTTTCTGCACCTTCCCTGCCTTGCTACTGCTTTCTCTCCTAGCTAAAGTCCCAACCATTTCCCCAACAGCCACAGGGGACAGATCTCCCTCTATACAGTTTCACATAGGTAGTATTTCTTCAGTATCAAACTTCAAGAGAAATGTCCCAAATCATTTCAGAGCAGAGATGCAGAGAAGGCCTGGACAATGCACTTTGCTTTCCTCAGTCTCCAGCAGATGCGACAGATGACTCACTTGCAAAGGGGCCATCTGGAGACTGTAGGATGTTCAAGACCTCTCTGTTCCTCGCTCCACAAGATGGGCCAGAAGTGAGCTCTCTGCTCCTGTACGGCTTAAACCCACTATATTTACATATGAAATAAAACTAAAGGTGAAGAAAATTACAAATATTTTAATTTGTTCCCTGTTTTTCCCTGCTTCACACTGATGAAACCCAACATACTGTGAGAACATGGAAGTCTCCCTCTCTTCTTCATACTTTCTGAGCTGTATTGCTTAACCACTTTTTGTGAGGCCTTTCCCAATTCCCTTTGTGATTGTGACAGCCTTTTGGCTAGCTGTGATCTTTCCTTTTATATAGCTCTTTTCTCTCAAATAACTTATTTTTCTTTCTGTCCCACTACATGTTCTCAAACTATTTATTTCCCTCTTCTCTTTCCCCTTCTTCTGCAGAGATTTCTGTTTCCTTTTTCACTTCTTCTAAGCCCACAGGGAGAGGAGCTGGAATCCTTCTTCCAATGCATCAGTCTGTTCTTTTCCTGAGTCCTGATCAAGTGAAACCTCTGAAAAACAAGTGTAGCAGTACAGGTACCCAATGATGAGTTTTACTAACAGTGTCATGGGCCTGTAGGAAGAAAACAGCCCAACCTCAGTGTTCCGGATCGAGTCTGCAAGATGTGCAGTCATTGGATCCTCCCCTGCTTCCTCCTTCTTTTATTTTTTTAAGTAAAAAGGAGCTCTTTACCAGGTTTTCCTTGTTATCAGTTGATGAGATTAATCCAGAACCCACCTCTTGCCCCCAGCCCTGTGGGGATCCAGGTTGTCTGCAATGTCAAGCAAGCCTAATAAACAATTTGGATGGAGTCAGTGCATTTAGTCAAACAAATAACTTCATTCAAAGGGCAGAATGGATTTTGTGAAAAGCCTTTTTTCATTATGTCAAAATGAAGAAAAAATTGTGCAGCCCTTTCATTCTGTCACCACAGAGGCATTTGTTCGAGCTTCTGGCTTTGCCTGACGTACAAAATGTAGTTGTCAAGCCCACACAGTGAATTGCTCTTCCCCACCCTGTTAGCATGAGCATACAACCCCTCACTTCTTCACAGGGATGACGGGCCATGAGCCTTGTCATTCCATGGAGACATAGATGGGGCTCTGGAGTGGAGAACAAACAGCAGATGGTCCATGGGGAAGAGGAAGCAGCATACTTGGGCTGATTGTATCCAGAGCCAAGGAAGACCCATTCCAGCCCTCCTGGGTTTGTGCGCGTCCCTTCCCTGAGTCCCAGGTCACCTCCAACAGCATCCTGAGACACGTTTAGCATCTTCTCCACTCACCTGTACCATCTTGATGAGTGCTGCAATTCACCACCTAAGTCTTCATGTTCAATGCAGTCCGTAGCCAAACTTCCAACCTGCCATTCAAAGCCAGCAGCCCCCCACAAGGTCTCCCAGGGACATGATGACAGTTTAGCTGTGATAGGACCTTCAGCTTCCCCGCTAAGCACTGCAAGGCACAGGAATGGGACAGGCACTGTACAGTTCCCTCCAACAAAGAATGATGCATCCAGAGGGTCATCACATCCATGAGTACATATAAAACTTGCCTACCTTAATGCAATAAACTCCTCTGACATAAAAGATGCTCCACATATGGCAATAGCCTAGTCAGGCAGATGAATCATAGCTGCTGGGGAAAGGAGAAAAAACATCAATACAGCATGCTATTTTCATTTTTTTGAGTGGTGTTTCATTGCCTTCAGGGACATGAAGAACTCAGGGAGCACGTTCCTCTATTGGTTCAGCACAAGTTCATGCTACTGTATTCTTCCATCTCACCTGAAGGAGCTCTGACACCTTCAGCCTCCTCCACCCTCTCACTTCCCACACCACAGAGCAGCCTCAGACATCTCGAGTGGTGAGGCACTGACACAGGGTGCCCAGAGAAGCTGTGGCTGCCTCATCCCTGGCAGTGTTCAAGGCCGGGTTGGACACAGGGGCTTGGAGCAACCTGCTCTA
>JANHGB010053269.1:0-73612 GCA_026283785.1 Coracopsis vasa
GTATCAGGGCTTGCTAGAAAGATCAGCTGACCTTTGCATTGGTAGCTATGCCACAGTGTGGTTATTTTGGGGATTCAAGGTGCGGCCTCACTAGTGCCCAGTCCAGGGGGACAATCACTACGCTGGTCCTGCTGTCTATGCTATCGCGGATAGAGGCCAGGATGCCATAGACTTTCCAAAAGCCTCTGACCCTGTCTTTCAATGTAATCTAAGCTGTGATGAGACGAAAGTTAAAGTTGGATTAGAAAGTGGCAAAAAGAGTAAAAGAAAAGGAAGAATTTAAAAAAAAAAATCATTAATTGTGGCAAAATGCATCAAAACCCTGCCACAAGATCATCTTGAGACTTAAGTATATACATTTACAACCTGGAAGGGAAATAATGCAACAATATTTGCCACTGACTCAAAATCACATATAATCATTAAATAAGAAAGCATGACAGCAGAGAACATCTGTCTGGCTTAGGAGTTTACTTCCTCTGTATTATACTTTGAAGGAAGGAATCCTTCTTTCAACTTCTTTTGTCTGCAGCACAAAAAGCAAGCTTGAAGTGCTCATCTTAAGAAGCATCCCACAGCTGAGCACTGCTCTGAACAACCCACTCCACTTTACAGCCATCAGCAATTAGATGAATGTTCCCTTTACCATTTTACTTCTATTGTCCCCTAATTTGAGGGGGCTTCTTCAAGGAATTGGGTAAATCAAAAAAGGTAACCTCGGATGTGGCTTCCTGAAGTCTGTTCATTAAACTTACACACTGAAACCCCTTTCAGTCTTCAAGTGAGGTTGTGACATCGTCTTCTCTTAAGTCACACTTCAGAACTCATCTGTGTCATGATGTGACTTTAATTCAGCCACAGCCATGCAGTTGGGCTGATCACGCTCAATTAATCCTGATGCTTCTGCCTTCACCTGCTGCTTTATTATTGAAAGAACAGAGCTCTTGAAGGCAGAGTTGGCTTTATTTAGCTCACACACATAGTACTCAGCCCAAGTCCATGGCAAAAGAGGCGCAATACAGCAGGATGCCCAGGAGGAAGAGGTGACAGTACATATGTAGGAGTCAAAATTCAGTATTAATGACTTTATTTAGTCTTTAAGTATGTTTTACAAGTTGTTAAATTCTAAAGTAATGATCCCCATGCAAACCAGAGACCTGTGCATCTTTGACAGCTGTCTTTTTTGAGCCAAGTCTGAAAACAAAACCCAGTACTTTTGTGTCACCGTTCACAATGTAGAGAATTTTTGGATGGCAGTCTATGGATTAATGAGGTATCTCACAACACAGGTAACCTCATCTCAATCTCTTAGCTCTTAAGGACAAACAGGAAGGCTTAGTGAAGAGCAGCAGAAGTGGACAGAAACATGGCAGTTTCTCATGATCTGTTGGTATTTCTCCCTAAATAAGGGTCCCATAAGGAGAGCACAGTTACAAATACCAGTTTGTCAGAGCGCTAAAGGAAACAAAAAGCAATGGCATAATTGTGGCAATGAAGCTGTTGGAGAAAGTCCAGAGGAGGCCACAAAGATGACCAGGGGCTGGAGCACCTCCCATAGGAAGACAGGCTGAGAAAGTCAGGGCTGTTCAGCCTGGAGAAGAGAAGCTGCGTGGAGACCTCAGAGCAGCTTCCAGTATCTGAAGGGGGCTACAAGGATGCTGGAGAGGGACCCTTCATCAAGGACTGTAGCGATAGGACAAGGGGGATGGCTTCAAACTGAAACGGGAAGTTCAGGTTGGAGATAAGGAAAAAGCTCTTCCCTCTAAGGGTGCTGAGGTGCTGGCACAGGTTGCCCAGAGAAGTGGTAAATGCCACATCCCTGGCAGTGTTCAAAGCCAGGTTGGACAGAGCTTTGGGTGACATGGTCTAGTGTGAGGCATTCCTGCCCATGGCAGAGGGTTGGAACTGGATGATCTTAAGGTCCTTTCCAACCCAAATCATTCTACAATTCTATGATAGGAAAAATAAAACAGTCTTTTCTTAAATGAAGGCAGCAGAATGTACTGAGACAGTACCAGAAGCCAAGAAAGAAACTATTTCACCAGTTCCTTGAGAAGCCTGAATCTATATCCAGATGCTTGCTGCTGTAAATGCCAACATAAGGATATACTATCTCTAAAGCAGTCACGCTGTAGATGATGCATATTACTCATGGACAATGATAGCTCAAGGCAATATTTCACACACTTGGAAACATCACTCAAGTCTGATCCAAACTGAAACACAGCACTTGGTTGATAACAACAAATGCACCCTTACTCAGAATAAGCCCTCAGGTACCACACAGGGCTCCTTCAAATTTAAAATATTTGTTTAAGTTAATACTACTCTCTCTGTTTTCAACAGAGGGAATCTATGAGGATTAGTTAGATCCACTCCTCATATGCTACAAGACAAACCCTTCTTACAGGAATGACAGGGATTGCAAGAAGGGTAAGGTACTTGTCACATCAAAACAAAGCCCCAAAACCGAACACTCTGTGGGCTAAACTGCCCTGAAACATCAATCCTGCTAAAATAAGGAGTAAACTGTAACATTTAAGCACTTAGTGTTAAAGAACAGCACTTACATTTGATCTTGTTCTGTTTGCTTGGGTGGGAGGATGCTGGTTTTATCTATTATTTTTAGTTGTAGTAGTAGTATTATGTATAGTGTGAGACTTCCTTGCCCATGGCAGGGGGGTTGGAACTCGATGATCTTAAGATCTTTTCCAACCCAAACCATTCTGTGATTCTATGATTATTATTTAGCCTAAGCTGTACAAAAGCTTGAGCAATTCAGCATACAAGCTTTTAGAGGTGGAAAAGATTAGTTAAACCCAAAAAACATCTCTACTAGACCTCTAGCACTCATAATTCGACTCAGAACTCCTGTGAAACACCGAAGAAAGGAATTACTACACTATACAATAGATTTGATCAGTGAGGGATGGAAGAGTTGTTTTAGGGCTTAACATAGTGTCCAAAAAACATGTAGATGAGGCCCTCAGTAACATGGGTTAGTGGTGGTCTTGGCAGTGCTGGGGTAATGGTTGGACTTGATGATCTTAAAGGTTTTTTCCAGCCTAGTTGATTCTATGATAGTAAAATAATTCTTTTCAGCTGCTTTTTCCATGTCAATTGGTTTAATATTGTACAGCAGGATGTGGAGCAGTTAGTCATCCACCTCCACAAGGGAGGCACATTGGTGAGGTGCAGGCTCAGAAAGGCAACAAAAAGCATTTTTCACTATTAAAATAAATGAATTTGAATACAGGTCATTGTGTTTGGAGCACATAAAGAGAATGCAAACATGAAGCGCTACAAAAAATCACCTTCACATCTCTGAATGCGTACAATTGATCGGCTGCCATCATTTACACCAGTTCTTTAAGGAGGGAATGGCAAAGAACTGCATGTAGGCTTCTGGAACACAATGCAGCAATTTGTACTAAAATTACCATATTACAAACAAATTGCTAAATGGCACAAAAGACTTAATTTGCACAACAAGCTTTCAATTTTTCTCTTCAGCCCCAAACCTAAGGAACACATATTTGATTTGGACCTGCCAGTATCCTTCACGCATTGGGCCTCCAATAGTTCCTTATAAATTACTTCTAACATTCAATGCAAAAGTTTTAAGTACCATAGTATAATAGAATTACAGAATGGTTGGGTTGGAAAGGACCTTAAGATCATCCAGTTCCAACCTCCCTGACATGGGCAGGGACACCTCATACTAGATCAGGTTCCCAAGGCTCTGTCCAACCTGGCCTTGAACAGTGCCAGGGATAGTGCATTTATCACTTCTTTGGGCAACCTGTGTCAGGGCTTCACCACCCTCACCATCAGCTTAACTAAGCGGTACAAGGATGGTGAGAAGTCAGAAACCAATTTTCACTCTTCTGTGAGGTAACAGTTAAAATAACACAGGCTGTGCATGAGTTTTAAAAACAGCACCATCAAAAATGACCACAATGAGAGAGACAAGAAATTACTACACTAATATGCAGCCCAGAAAGTCAACAGTATCCTGGCCTGCATCAAAAGGAGCGAGACCAGCAGGTCAAAGGAGGTGATGCTGCCCCTCTACTCTGCTCTCATGAGACCTCACTTGGAGCACTGTGTCCTCAACATAAGAAGGACATGGAACTGTTGGAACAAGTCCAGAGGAGGCCACGAGGATGACCAGGGGCTGAAGCAGCTCCTGTATGGAGACAGGCTGAGAAGTTGAGCCTGGAGAAGAGAAGCTGCGTGGAGACCTCAGAGCAGCTTCCAGTATCTGAAGGGGGCCTATAGGGATGCTGGGGAGGGACTCTTCATTAGGGACTGCAGTGATAGGACAAGGGGTGATGGATTAAAACTTCAACAGGGGAAGTTTAGATTAGATATAAGGAAGAAGTTCTTTATTGTGAAGGTGCTGAGGCACTGGAATGGGTTGCCCAGGGAAGTTGTGAATACTCCATCCCCGGCAGTGTTCAAGGCCAGGTTGGACAGAGCCTCAGGCGATATGTGTGAGGAGTCCCTGCCCATGGCAGGGGGATTGGAGCTAGATGATCTTTAAGGTCCTTTCCAACCCAAGCCATTTTATGGTTCTGTGATTCTATATTGAGGAAAACTATTCCAAGAGTGAAATAGGAAAGAAACAGTATTGTGACAGCAGATGGGGCACAGTCCTCTATGGACAGGAAGCATGAGATTTCTCCACTGCACGTGGTCTGGGGCTTGCATGGCTCTGCAGGGCTGGGGGTCATGGTGAGGAGCTGAAGCTGGGAGAGTCCCCTGAGTGGGGTGCAGCAGCTGATGTTTTAATTCAGGCATGTTTTAGTTACTGCTTTACTTATCTGGATGGCTCCCTCCTACATGTGGCTGCAGAGGCAGAGAGAGCTGAGACACCAAACTGGGGAGGCCCGAGGTGCTATGGTGCAATCTGGGTCCTCACAACCCCTCCCTCCCAATCCCCTCTGCAAATACCTCTGAGGTAATGGCAAATGTTTCATCTGAGAAAAAAAGAACACCATTCCTACCAGTTCCAGATAAGCCCAAATTTGCCTCTGGTGATTAAACTGATGACATAAGCTAGTATTTTCCAGCTTTCACATAGCCAGAACCACAGGAGACTCCACTCTGGGAAGCGAGCATTTCTTACCAAGGCCACTGCCTACCCATTGATGGTAGGCAGGGACCTGCTGTGAAATGATGCACGTGCATATGTGTGATTTGCAAAATCTAGAAAATGTGTTTACCAATTTACATAAATTTACAAACATTTGCATTGTGTGTGTGTGATTATATATCTATATAAGGTTTGATGCTGCATACATGGATTGAAAAAGGAAGGCAGTCTGCGTCTGGATAGGCAGTGTGGTAAATACATGCCTGAACGTACGCTGGGACGCTGCTCTCTCAGCTGTCCAGAGCAGGGACCTTTTAAACTTTTCTTAGGTCTGTTACCAGAGCCTAAATCTGGAAACAAGTAAGAAGTAAACACGGTCAATTCACATTAGTATGATTCTACCAAAATCTGGTAAAATTAGCATCTTGTGGTTCTTGCTGTTAAATATTTCTGAAAAAGTTTTAATGGGTTTTAACAGAAAATTGCTCTCATTTACTTTCTGAGTTCAGTATTTGAAGGACTTTTGCTTGTACATATGTCCTGGTTTAACCCCAGCTGGCAGCTAAGCCTCACACAGCCTCTCACTCACCCCCCACTGAGAGAAGAGAGAGAGAATCTGGAGGGTAGAAGTGAGAACACTTGTGGGTTGAGATAAAGACAGTTTAATAGGTAAAGCAAAAGATACACATGCAGGCAAAGCAACACAAGGAATTCATTCACCATGTCCCATGACCAGGCAGGTGTTCAGCCATTTCCAGGAAAACAGGGCTCCATTACACATAACAGTTACTTGGGAAAGCAAACTCCTTAATGTCCCTCCATTCCTTCTCCTTCCCCCTGCTTCACAGGCTGAGCATGACCCCATATGACATGGGATATCCCTCCTTGGGTCAGCTGGGGTCAGCTGTCCCAACTGTATCCCCTCCCAACTCCTTATGCACCCACAGCCCTTGCTGGTGGAGTGAAGAAGAAAAGGTCTTTGCTCTGTGAAAGCAACTGCTCAGCAATAGCTAAAACATCCCTGAATTATCACTACTGTTTCCAGCACAAACCCAAAACACATCTCAGCACCAGCTGCTATGAAAACGATTAACTCTACCCCATGCAAAACCAGCACCCCATGATACTGGAATTCATGTGACAGAGAAAAGTCAGACCCTCAAACAGCCTTGTGAGCGCTGGCGACAGGAGCGAACCTCTTCTGCAGCTCCGTTGTCAACTCCAGAACATCATCCGTTCCTGAAAACACTATTTTCAGAGTATTCATGTGCTTCCTCCCAGGCCACTGAAGATGAACAGATGCACAGCAGATTTTGTATAATCCTTTTTTTGTGTGCGTGTATATATATATATATATATATATGTATGCATATGTATATTATCACACAACTTTACTTACGTATTTAATTAAAGCAATTTTAAAGTTAACCACAAGACTACTATGAGGTATACATTCAATAAAAAATAAATCTGAGGAATACTCTATTTAACGATAAGGTTAATTTAAAGAAGAAATGTGAACTTTAGAAATATTTTCAAAATTCATTAATCACTGCAAAAATGCATTTAATTGGGAGGAATTTCAGTAAGTCAGGACTCCAATTCTGTTTGTTTCATGCATTTGAGAACACCAGCTGAAGTTAATGGGACTATTCTTATGGGTAAAATGAGCTGAATTTGGTTCCAGGAACCTGCAACGCAGCTTAAGCCTGCAACTCAGAACCTTTTCATTGCTTGGAAAGTGGAATTCGAGCAAAAAGAGGGCTCTAATATGGTTTTGGGGAGTCTAGGCAGAACATTACTGGTCAGAAGGCACAGATTTTCCATGAAATATACAGATCTGAGGATTGTAAAGTTGGTTTTCTCTATTTTTAGATAGGAAGCCAGATCCAGATCTTCATAAAGAAAGGGAGAAGCAGAAAGGAATGCTTTTTCCCCTGGTAAAATTCCCCCACCCTAGTGCTCTAAAATAGTAGTTGGTGGGCCTGTGGGTTAATGGAATGGGTAACTGAAGCGTTGTACTTTTCTCCCCAGGTTAATTTATGGAGATGTGTATGTTTTTTTGTCTCTTTTTGGATTTGCTTTGATAATTTTTCTCTCTCTCAAAATTTATTTGTAACCAGATACACAGCACTTTAATCTGTTACAAGGATGAATGAATGCACATCATTGTTACTGTTTGAATCCCTTTCATCTAGAAAGGAGAGGTGAGTACGGACAACCCCTCCTCAACTCGGCACCACCGCGTGTGTCACCTAAACTCTGCAAAAGGCGAAACATCCAAATAATCTGACCCACTGCTGTGGCTTTTTTCTGAGCAGCTGACCTAACTTCAAATATGTGACTCATGGTCCCTCCAGCAAAAAGATCAGGAGCAGTTTCTGGATCAGTGCAAAAGCCCCACAGGACGTGAAGAAGATGAAGACGGGAGGAACCTGGCTGGGTCTGCCAGCTGGACAGCACTTGCTTGCTCTGGGACACAAGCACTTTTCAAACACATGGAGAAACATGGTATTTAAAAACCCCTCCAACTATTGCTGTTATTCTCTCCAGTCTGGCATGGGCATGTATCTGCTGCTTCTCCAACCCCCTGGCTTGTGAGAGCCCTGGTGGATCTAAGTCATGGTTTGTAAGATGCTGAAAACGGTGAGGAGGTCTGAAGTGTCAGCCAGGCTAGTCTGGTGTCAGTGGCCATGGTTTGTGGATTTCTGAGGATATGCTGGCTTGGGGGGCAGATTCAAGTAAGCAAGAGTGTGAACTTGATCTCTGGCAGAACATCTTGTGGGAATGATACTAAGAGAAATGCATGTGGGTGAATGCCCTGAAATAGGTAAGATTTAAATTAGATGTGACCTGGCTTCGAATCCCTGTGCAGACAGTTTGGTATGAAGCACTGAAAAGAACTAGGTATTACTTTTTCTTTCTATTATTTCTTAATGTGCTTTTCCTTCTTGTTTCTTTCAGATGTATTTCAGAAAATTCAGGCTGATCATTTGCCTTATAGGGCTCAGCTGTGCTGGCCTCTGGGTTTTTTACGATTTGACTGAATTCTGTATATTCTGTGAAAACAGCCAAGATTACATATTCCCCATAGAGACTTTCAGGAGAATCGAAGGAAACTTCTCGCAGCTCCCAGATGTAGATTGCCAGAAGAACCCACCTTTCCTCGTCCTGCTTGTGACATCCTCGTACCACCACATTGATGCCAGGATGGCCATCCGGCAAACCTGGGGGAAGGAGAGAACAGTCGCTGGCAAGCGCCTGGTGACATATTTCCTCCTGGGAAGCACTGTGAATCTGAGGCAGCAGGCTGATATCACTGCTGAAAGCCAAAAGTACAAAGACATCATTCAAAAGAATTTTACAGACACGTATTACAATTTGACTTTGAAGACCATGATGGGAATTGAATGGATTCACAGGTTTTGTAACCAGTCCAGCTTTGTGATGAAAACCGACACAGATGTGTTTGTCAATGTTTTTTACCTCACTGAGCTTCTTCTAAGGAAAAAGAGGACCACTAGATTCTTCACAGGCTTTTTAAAACTGCACGAGTTCCCCATACGAAGAAGAAGGAGTAAGTGGTATGTGAGTAAAGAGGAGTATCCGAGAAAGACCTACCCGCCATTTTGTTCCGGGACTGGCTATGTTTTATCCACTGATGTTGCTAGTCAGATCTATAATGTTTCAGAGAGCATTTCGTTCATTAAACTGGAGGATGTATTCATAGGACTGTGCCTTGACAAACTGAAAATTCACCTGGAGGAGCTTCATTCAGAGCAGACGTTTTTCCCAGAGAGGATTACGTTCTCTGTTTCTCGCTTTAAGAAAATTGTGATGTGCCATGAAGTAGAACCATCTGAGCAGTTGAGCTACTGGAATCACTTGGTGACAGAAACCCATGGATGAGTGCTCCAGCACCTTCCCTGCTCAAACTAAGAAACTTGAAATGCTCCGCCTTTTACAGGGCTGCTCTCAGCAAAACTCCCAATTAACTCTAGATCCATCATGTTACACACTTTTTTAATGGTTATTTTAGTCTCCATTTCTGCCCAACAACATGCAAAACTCTCACCTCCCATTCACACCCACCTCTTTGCATCCCTTCATTGCATCCCTTCTCTACAGAAGTTACAATTACTGTTATTCTCTGAAAGACGCAGGCCTGCAAACCTGCCCTCCAAATGTTGCTGCTACAGGGCTGGGGACAATTCTGCAGCGCCAAACTGAAAGTCAAAGTACTTCTGTACTTCTCTTCAGAGTAGAAAATTTGCATCCTCTTCCAGGTCCCCCTTGATAGATTCCTGCATTTGCACCTAGCTGTGCAGGCATCTCAGAAAAGGTGTTTGTAGCTGTCAGGACGTTCCCCTCCTGGCATAGGGAACTGCAGCCCTGCCTTTGCAGCCAGCTCTGAGTGGGCAGGACTGCACAGTGGCACAGATCCCTTCTTCATTCTACACTGGGGTTTTTTTGGCAGAAATGGAACAATTTGCCACACAGAACAACCTTAGGTACTGCAGGTCACCCAGTGAATGTGTAAGGCAACTGCAACTGTTTCCCTACACATACCTCCTGCTGAAAATTATATATTGTAGAGCTGGATCCATGCTCAGTGGAGAGTGTCCCGGTCTTTCTATTAAAATAGACACTGGAGACATCTTTTACATTTGTGTCTCACTCTGATTGCTTGAAAGCTACTCTAAATGGTTTGCCAAGGCTAAATTGGAGTCGCTCACAGTGAGCTAAGCGGTGCATTTGATTTAGACATTTTTCCCTATGAGGAACTGAATGCGTAAGGGAGAAGATAGGAGAATTTTTCTCTTTTAAACAAGACTTAATGGAAAAATGTGCCTGAGTAGTCATTCAGGCTGGGAGCCTCATTGCTTATTGCATTACCAAGCAAAGACTCATGAAATCACTAGGATGTTTGGAGATTTCAGAGGTAAGGAATTGAGTCTTTATAGTAGATGCTGTGAAAAATACATCTGAGCTACGGGGAGGGAAAAGCAGTTCGTAAAATCATGCCTGATGCAATACTCCTGTTTGATTTACTTTCATGCAAAGAAAAAGTCAGTTTTGCCAGCAAAGAGTTATCAAATGTCTACACTGTGTGTGAAATGGTTTTTCCAGAGAGCAGTAAATGTGGGGCTGCTCCCTAGGGAAAAGTGAGCTGGGAGCTGAGGGGGTCCGACAGCTGTCAGGGCTCAGCCCCACACACCCATGTGAGCAAGCAGGACAGACCAGATGTCCTGCTGATGGTGGCCAGGTCCAACCAAGGTCCAACCAATATGATGGTGGCCTGAGATGGTGGCCAGAGTCCTGATCTTAAGGCAGTATCATGATGATGATGTAGGTCTGAGGTCAAGCCTGTGATGACTGGGCCCTGGTCATGAGAGATGGAGGTCCAGGTCAGTCCCAGTGTGGGGAACCAGGGCCAGACCCTGCCCTGGGATGGCAGAGCAGCAGGGCCTTGGGGATGGGGACATATACTAAATGTGGTAAGAAACATAGAGGAAAGACAGGGAAAGATATTTTATTACTTTGGGGTTCTTTACTTTTATTGTTTCTTTTCTTTTTATCAAGTTTGTGAGGACTGCCAAAATGTCTCTTTTTACTTGCCGGATAAGCAGGATAAATATTTTCAGCAGAAATATGCCACATCCTGAAACGTGCTTAATAATGATAATAATATATTAATTACTTTCTTGTGATGTGGAGTAACCTCAGCTCATGCACTTATTTTTCACAACTGGTGATGAAAGAAAGGATGTTTATTTGTTTTGTTGAAGAATAATCATCTTTGTTTCCTATTCAGAAAATAGCTGCATATATGGTGTTTGCAGGGATATGGCTATCCAGGTGCTCGGGTGGGTGTTTACCTTTCCCTAGTGCCCAGCTTTGGATTGAGCAGCATCTCTCCACCTGCCACCCCAACTTTGCAGATGCATCCACCCTTGGCTCAAAGCCCTGCTGCAGCACGTCTACTTTTGCTGCTGCCTTTAGCGGGTGCAGTGGATCAGACTGATAAAGCCTAGCAATGGTATTTTAATCACAATTCTTTTCATGTAACCCACAGAAATGTCTTTTTGCCATTCATTGCTATTGTACCCAAGGTGCAAGCTGGCTATTGCTTTGATTTATGGAAAAATGTTGAGCATAAAGGAATGCTTTCTGGCCTCTCCTAGCTCCCTCTCTTATAGGGTAGAGGGTCTGTGAGATGGGACAGTGTAATGCAGCCTAATATTCATCCTGGACTCTTCTTGTTCTCCTATAAATAATCCTGCAATCCTTTGTGGGTCTCACTTCCACCTCCGTGCCTGCTGCCAACTTTATCCCAGCTGGCAGGACCAATCCAACAGTGCAGTCCCAGGAAACCTGTATCTCAGCAGAATAGCTATTCATTTACATACAGATGTGTTGGCTTGCTCAGCTGCTCTGGGTGTTGAGATACAAGAAGTATGGTGGTACCTGGCTTCTGGGTCAGTGCCACTGCTGGTCTTCTGTCAGGATGACTTGGTGGCCAAAGAGTGAAGTCTCCCATTAGGAGACAGTATATTGGGTTGTTTCCCTGAACGATGGCTGCAAGTGAGTGGCATTAAAATATGTCTTGCCTGAGCAGTTTGTGGCTTTGAATTATCATAAAAAAAAGTTACCCTTCATGGTCAGTTTTGCTATACTTTTTGATTGTGGCTTTTATTTTTGTTCAGGAGTGTTCCTAATTACTTGAATATAGCTACCAAGTGGGAAGATGGTGATATACTCTCTTAATCACATTTGCTACCACTAGTTTGGGGGCTAAATTCGTAGCTACCATGACATTGGGAATAAGGCGCTCAGGCATGTTTTAATAAAACATACCATTCTGTATATTGTTTCCAGGGAGTCTGTTTGCAATTTCAAGTGACCCATGGAAGATGCCTCTCTTTATTACTGCGTTTGAAATATTTTGTCCCAACTGAATATATGTTGTTAAGCACCGAATGGCCTGCCTACCTGAAGCATTTTGCTTGTTGCTGCTAGCTCTCTGATGAGGAGCTAATGAGTACAGGTTGAAATGCTACGGATTCAGATAGCCCATTCCTCTCCTTTTTGCAAAGTAGCCTCCCATGCAAATGCTTTAAGTTGCTGCACAGTATTTTCCTCAACATATGTTTTTCTTTGTGTTTGCATAAATTAGAAAATGATTTCATAATTCTTTCAATTCAGTAGGCTGTTTTGAATAAGAATATAGTAAATGAATAATTCATTCTTTAAAATATAAGGTTATCCTGCTGGAAAAGGTCATTTAAGAAAAGTGGATGATTGCATGTGAGGCAAATTCATTCATTTAAAGAAAACCACTGTGCTAGCCATATGTACCAGCTGAATGAAATTAGGTTTTGCAGCTCAGGCCTCAGATCATGGCTTTTAACACAATCAAAACAGTATTGGTGGCCTTTTGCCAAAAAAAAAAAAAATTAAAACAAAATATTTTCCTATGAAAAACCATTATAAAATGATCATAGATACAACCAGAACTGTAAACACGATACTGCTGTATATGTATGATTACTGTTAAAATTTTGTATCAACTAATTAAAGAATTTCAGCAATTTGGGGGCAATTTATGTGTAAAAGTGGTGCACAATCCTAACATTTTTATGCTTTCTGGGTCAGATGATCATTAAACCAGTTTTTTATGAATAGATTTGAAAAGTTACTCTGAAAAGTTACTCCCTTGCTTCTCACTTACTAGGAAAGAATGTAAAAAGCAGCAGAGCTGGTAGTGTTTTACAGTTGGTTAGAGTTGTGCATTTCAGCATACTCAAGTTTTTTCAACACAAGATCAGTTTTGAGTACAGAAAAATGAATAAATTTTCCACAACTCTTAACGCATCAATGTATTCTTTTTTTAGGTTAGGATTTTAAAAAACGTCCCTGAAGGATCTGGTCACACATCTTATCTGATTTAATAGTACTGAGAAGGTGTAACTCTTCCTGCCACTTTTGGGAATACAGAGTACATTTTTATAATGAAACATTTGCCTTACGTAAAAGCTGAATGGAACAAAAGGGCTAACTGTTACGGATCTGACAGGAATGCTGCTCTTCTTGGATTTGTGAGGGTTACTCTATAATGCTAATATAAAATGCGTGACAGTATTTGCATTATTTGCATAGAACATGAGAGTGTTGAGATAACTATTCAATGCATGATATTTTAGGAAAGTATTTTGTTACCATAGTTTTGTATGTTCACTTCTTGTTAGTTGAGAAGGTATTAAAATCTTGGGATGTAGTCAAGTTACGAGGCTTGCTATTTTTCCAGTTAAAATGAATAGAATCATAGAATCATAAGATCATTGAGTCCAAGCATTAACCCAGCACTGCCAAGTCCACCACTAAACCATGTCCCTAAGTGCAATGTCCTTTAAATACCTCCAGAGATGGTGACTCTACCACTAAGCTGGGCAGCCTGTTCCAATGCTTGACAACCCTTTCAGTGAATAATTTCTTCCTAATATCCAATCTAGACCTCCCCTTACACAACTTGAGGCCATTTCTTCTCATCCTATCACTTGTTACTTGGAAGAAGAAACTGATACCCACCTCACTAAAACTTCCTTTCAGGTAGTTGTAGAGAATGATAAGGCCCCTTCTGAGCCTCCTTTTCTCCAGACTAAACAACCACAGTTCCCTCAGTCACTCCTCAGAAGATTTGTGCTCTAGACCCTTCACCAGCTTCCTTGTACTTCTTTGGACATGCTCCATCACCTCCACATCTTCCTTGGAGTGAGGGTCCCAGAACTGAACACAATGTTCAAGGTGCAGCCTCATCAGTGCTGAGTACTGGGGGCAATCATTTCCCTGCCCCTGCTGGCCACACTGTTTCTGATACAAGCCAGGATGCTATTGGCATTCTTGGCCACCTGGGCATGCTGCTGGCTCATATTCAGCCAGCTGTCAACCAACACTCCCACGTCCTTTTCCATCAGGCAGCTTTCCAGCCACTCTTCCCCCAGCCTGTATTGTTACATGGGACTGTTGTGACTCAAGAGCAGGACCCAGAAATAAGCCGTGTTGAATGTGAATCTGTTAGATTTTCTTCCCTTCTTTAAAATGCCTTAGTTTGTACATCCAAAAATGACTAGTTGGTTTCTCTTCCTAAGGCAAATATATAATTCCCACAAAAGAAAAAGAGATAAGAATGGGATTGTTTTCCCAAGTATTAAGCATGCAATGCTGCCACATTTGCCGCTCTTGCCATTAACGATCTACACGTGGTACACCTTCAAGTCAAAGGCACCTTAAAACAAAACCTTATAAACAAGCTGTATTTTGAATTCAGAATGTTTTTTTCCAAATGACTGGAGTGTCAAGTGAAAGATTGTTAAAACCATAGCAAGGGAATTGATAGAAGAAAACTTTAACCACAGTTGATATCTTTCAGAAAATCAAGCTGCAACCTGAAATGGTTTTGTTCTGTGTCGCCACAGGCAGCACCATTTGACTGTGGTTAAAATGACCTTGGGACCTGGAAGCACAAAGTTGTTCCCCTGTCACTTAAAAGGGAAATGTCAAATAACTGAAGGCCATCAGATTGTTTGCCAGGCGCAAGCAGTTATGTATTAAAAACTGTAACTAGGAAAGGTCCTTACTACATTTATCTTTGTTTTACTGTTTTCCCTCCCTTATCTTTCTGATGTATTGCTTGATTGCAGCTGAACTTAAATTCATTAGCTCATTCCTGAAAAAACAGACTTGAATTTGCACATGTTCTGGCTGAGCATATAGTGATTTTTTTCAAAGCCTAGTAGCACAGTGGTTTAAGGCTATCCTTCCAAAAAGTTCATTCAAGTATGTTTTCACTGAAAAATGTAATCAGATAATTTCAGTTGAAAAATAACCTTGTCCTTGCCTCACATTTCACAAATTCACAAATGCATAACTGGGGGGAAGGGTGAGGGAATAAAAGATCATGGAATCATAGAATGGTTTGGGTTGGAAGAGACTTTACAATCACCTAGTTCCAACCCCCCCTGCCATGGGCAGGGATACCTCACACTAGAAGACTCAAAGCCCTGTCCATCCTGGCCTTGAACACTGCCAAGGATGGAGCATTCACAACTTCTCTGGGCAACCTGTTCCAGTGCGTCACCACCCTCTTAGTAAAGAATTTCTTCTTATAACTAACCTAATCTCCCCTGTTTAAGTTTGAAATCTAAGCTCCTTCTCAGAATCTCTCCAACTGAACCATGTACACAACATCCTTTACATCCAGCTACTGACCTAACCTGACCTCATTTTACTTATGACTTTGGATGCAGGGATAGAGGCCTGTGTAATCCTGTGTTTCCTGTTCTTCTATTTCCAAAAGCACTTAGAAATCACAGCCGCCCTTACACTTACAAACTGTCAGTATACAGCTGTGGGCGCAGAATGTCATAAATTAGTTATGTGGTGTGATTTACACCTCCATCTTGTAGATCTTCCAGGCAACTCTACTCCCTTCATGTTTAATTTAATTATTATTGCTGGAACAGCAGTTGTAAGTAAATGTTTGACTCCAGTACATAAAGGGACCTGCAGCTTTTACATGTGCTTCTGCTAGTAAAGGTTCAATGAGTGAATTAAAAAGACAAGTGGGCTGAGCTGTAAGGCAGGAGTGGGAGTGAGCCATGGTGCATGTGAGTAATGCAGCTTGCTCCTGCCAGGGGTGAGGAGGCAGCAGCGTAGCAGCACTTGTTGCTGGTGGGGAGATCTCACTGCTGAGGGCGAGGGTGTGCAATGCACCTCGGTACTCCCCCACTGCAGCAGGCCATTTTAGTGATCCCATCCCCTTATGCTGAGGCCAAACCCTGCATGCCTTGCAAGTGTAACCCAAGTGGCAGGAGGTTTGCTGCTATAACAGAGTGTTAATGTCTTCTCCAATTTTGCTGAGGAAAGTCTGCACAGGATAAGGGGAGAAGAGCAGACTGAAACTTTACCCTATAAACATATCAGTCTTTACTATATCTTGAGGCCTTTCAGTACTCACGAGCTCCCTAAGCTTTTAGGGAATCTCATTTTCAATACAAGTGTTGCAAAGGAAATAAATAGCTAAATATAAAGTTCACTTTTCCTCTATAAGAGAAAGCCAAAATACAGCACTGATCACGAGCACTTCCATTACTCTGCCACATAAACAGAAATTGAATATCTGAAACAATCTCTGCCAGGGACTTGTGTTTACTGCAAAAGGGCAGCTTTCAGCCACAGACTCCGTATCACAGGTACAGTGCATAGGAGATATTTATTTCTAAGAAAAAATCCTGCCATTTCTATTTAGTGATCTTAACTGAATGCCCAAAGGGAACAGCAAGATGTCAGTCATAGGATGTATTTCATGAAAATGCAAAAAAGACACAGGTCTTTCAACATAATTCCTCCTTTTATGGCGATAATGTGCTCCCTCATCATTGCAGTGTCACTTTGGATCATGCCTGCAGGTCACCTAGGGAATATTCATTCATACTGTATTTTTAGAGGTGTGAGTATTAATGTTTCTCTTAACTGGCAATCTTGCAAAATCATCAGGAAAGGAAGAAAAGGGGTATAATTTCATAGTCTCATGGTAGTTTTCCTGGCTTTATCAGGGAAGTCCTATGGGATTTGGAGCCCTAGGTATAGTGCTTGTGTGTGCCTATCACTGACAAGGCTTGTGCACTGTTCATCTGACATGTGACTTACCATGCACTGGCTGATAGGTGTTGAGCACATGAGTTTTGAAGGAGTTTTGAAGATTTGCACTTTGCCTGAACTCCTTGAAGAATCTGGCTCTGCATATAAAGCTCAAGAGGGAGTCTAAAATCACGACCTTAAGCAGTAATGAAAACTGTAATAGTGATTATAATGAGTGTAGAGAATAATTTTTACATTTTCTTGGCACATTATCATATACTGAAAAGTTCCTTAGAATAAACTGAATGATAACCAGAGCAATTAAGCTTTTTGGACTAGAGACAAAATAATTTCTAAAGCTAAAGTAAATGTTGCCAGGGGAACTGATGTATTAGAGAGCACTAAAAATTTCCTTCTCAGATTAACACTCCTCCTAACAGCACCAAAGCTGCATCTTCTTTCATTCTGTGATAAACTTCTTACTTAGTCTGGACTCCATGATGGATGTCTTCATCTATGTTCCCTGAGTTAACGGCATTTTCATTTTACTGGCTACAGCTCATCACCAATTTCAGTGCTGGAGAGGAGGAACACACCTGGCAAACAGAAAACGTGGAATGCAGGTCAGAAGGAGTGCTGGCAGGAAAATACTTGGGAACTACGTTCCAGTTGTGCAGATTTATTAAGGCCAAATAAAACTGCAGGGATATTCATGAAAATAAAGTATTTAATCCTGTGGCCTCCTGTGTATGAAAGTTTGGAAGAAGATTATATCCAAAGCTTTCCTCATAAAAATCCCACAGCAATTTTTCACAGTATTATTATGGTTTTATAATAATTGGCAGGAAAAAAACTAAAATATCAGATTAATTATATTGGTGTTACGAGTTTTTTGAGGATTTACCCAGGCCTAGGTCCATGGTGGCATCACTTCATGAATCTGTAGGTCAAGACAAAGACCTGCCTTCCTCAGAAAGAGGTAAACCAGGATTTCTCAGATCAAGGGGAAACACCTTCTTTTGGTGGGATTGGTCTCAGCTAACTTTTACAGCCTAAACTAGCATGCCCAGTCTGACTCAGTCTTTCAGACTACTGAGTAGCCAAAATGAGGCAGACCTCACTAAAGGGTGACATATCTTGCTTGCCTTAGACTCCTGTATCAGAATAGATGAAGCATCATTTGGTAGGGCTTTTATAACTTTAACGACTACAGAAAAAATCCTTGATAAATAGTTTAAGATAGATGCCTGAGCTTTAACTGGCTAGCAGTAGATGAAGAGGGGGTCCTGTGCGTAATTACTGGTATTCATAAGGATTGTAGCTCCTCTGGAAGGGTCCTCACAGGCCCACTTTGTATCACATCAACTATTCAATGGGGATGTCACAAGAAACAGTCAGTGTCTTTCGGATAGTCAATATATCTGTCCAGTAATTCTTGTTTGTACAACAACCTTTTGCAAACTAAGGTTTCATTGAAAATGGAGACAAATGCTACAACATTGTGCAATAGAGGGACAGGACATTTGAAGTGTCCTAATTTTTCACATAAATATATATGCAGTAGACAGCAAGGATCCAGCTTGTATTGAGCCTTTGAGGTGCTTGATGTTGAAAGCAGAAAAGGGTTTCCAGAGCTCTCATACCCCACAAAGCAGAAACAATGTGAGTGAAAAATGTACCTTAACATTCACACAGGTGATGCATAGAAGAAGTGGCATGGCCCCATTATTTCTGGAGCGTTTCCTCTAAGGTTCTAACTAAGGAAAAATGTGTACCAAAGTTTAAAACTGTGCTGAGTTTTCAATATATTAACAGATTAATTAAAAGACTTTTAAAAATTAAAACTTGTGAGAGGAGGGGTCTGTGTGTCTCAGACTTTTATAGCTAACGCTAATAAAATCTGTTTTGAATTATAAGCATGCATTTCAGAGCACCAAATAATTTGGCAAAGAGTAGAGGAAAAGATTAAGAGCATAGAAAGAAGATAAAAAAAAGAGGCAGATTTGGAAAAGTTATAGCTTGGCATCTCTTTGGCGTCATTGATTACAACAAAGAAACATCCTGTAGTTATCAAGATAGAGATGGATAATTCAATCACTAGGTCAGCTTGCCTCCTACCTTAGACTTTTCTAGATATTTCAATTCTCCTTTTGCTAGAGAAAAGTTCATTTTTTAATATGGAGACATTTTGCAAAATCTTTGTAGTGTTCAAGACCCTTTTCAAGCCAGTTTTCATGAGGAAATGAAGAATTTTATTCCTGTTTCTAACACTGACCTTAAATCGGCTTTAACGTATCTGTAAGTGCCTCTTTCCTGCTATTTTAACACTCATGTTATCTTGCCATATTGCCTTGACCCAGCTAAATAAGCTAATGTACAGCATGGAAGTGTAGGGACTGGTGATTTTCCCTGCTGCATTCTTGGCCATTAGGAGTAATTTACAAATGAAAGTGTCTAAATGCTCTTCGTTTTCCATCATGACAATTTGTCCAATTCTCCTGTGAGGGAAAAAAGTAGTCTTACAGCCACAATGACAATGACAGAAGGCTTCACTAAGCAACTCTCAGAAGGTCCATTTCATTTGGAGCTTCTTGCGTGGGTTTGCACAGCAAGCTGTATAGACATATGTTTCACAGTAACACACCCTAGAACAAAAAATGATGAGGGATGCTCCAGCAGTTTACACAATCTGCACACCATGCATAGGACATTATATGGTGTGCAAAAAAGTTTGGAAGGGTTAAGAAAAAAAAGGGGGGAGCAAAAATCCTCCTACTCACAGGCAGAAGAAAAAGGAAGAAGTGGAAAGAAATGTCTAGGAAAACTGGAGTGGGAGGTAGGAATTTGCCTGCTATGCAGGCAGATGATTCACAAAACGATTTTCCATTTGCATCAGACTGGCAAACTTAGGACCTGATCTTTTGAACAGTAATGAGCATGGGCAGCCTTGTACATGCACGCTGTTCTGAGCGTTTGGGGATTCAAATACTTTACCATGCTGTGTAACGTCTTATCCCACACACATCTTAAATGATGACAAAAGTTGTATTCATCACGATATAATGGTTCATTAGGAAAATCAAAGTAAGGAAGGAACTAACAAGGGCAGTAATAAATAATTAATAAAGTATTAAATGTGTTGATTGCCTAAGCAGCCCCCGGGAGAACAAACGACATTTGAGTCCAGTCACTGCACCAGATTCACCCAGGAGGATTTCAGCTGATGAAACCAAGCCAGCAAGAGTGTGGGTGCAGGTGGCAGATGCTTTCCTGCCGAATCCCACTGGGGTCAGATCCAGAGCAGGACGTAAACACGGTGGATGCTCTAGGCCACGATGCATCCAGTTCCCACTTGGGCTTCAACCTGTTCTCTCTGTACTGAGGGGATGGGAATGAAATGCCTGTGATGAGGGCCAGCAGAGTGGTGTAGGCATCTTTATGTGCATACACATTTAAGGATATGGCTGATGTACAGACCATGACGGACTGCGATGTGATAAAGTGACAGCTGATCACAAGCTGTGGTTAGCTTGTGTTATACAATTGTAGCACAGATGTCCAAAGGGAACTTGGTAAGTTTGAGGACCGGGCAACCAGAAACATGATGAAACCCAGCGTGAGGCAGCACAAAGTTCTGCACATCAGGTGCAAGAACCTCGAGGTACAGGCTGCAGTGGCACCACCGAAGTGACAGGGGGTAGAAATCTTGATAAAGATACCTATCTGAAATGAGCACCAGGGTGAATATAAACCAACAATGCCTTCTCATTGCAAATATGGCAAACCACATACTAGGGAACATTCAGTGAAGCATTATCGGCAAATTCAGAGAGACTATTATGCTCTACTAGACACATCTGGAAATCTGTGTGTGATTTTGTGCTCCTCAGTTCAAGCAGGACGTAGAGAAGCCAGAGAGGGTCCAGTGGCAGGACATCAAATGGACAAGGGTCTAAAGCACAGCACTGGTGAGGAGATGCTGAGGGATCAGGACTTTAATCTTGCAAAGAAAAGGTTAAGGGGTGATTTAATAGCAGCTTAAATCTACCTGAAGAGCAATTACAAAGATGACAGAGCCAATTTCTTCTCAGTAGAGCCAAATGGTGGTTTTGTGAAAGTTTTAAAAGCAGCTATTATCCTTTCCAAAGCATTTTTGTGAAGAGTTATCTTTATTAATTCAAGCTGAAAACCCAGTCAATCCATTTTAACCTTCTGCACTTTTTCTAATTGGGAACCAGAGAGGGAATCTGCCTATTAGATGTTACTCCTTTTCTTCTTTGTTTGGACATAGCTATACAGAGTATTTCAAGTATACTGTTACGAAAGTAGGGGTGTTGGTGGAACAGAAGTGTCAGATTTTATACTTAAAAAAAAAAGGAAGTATTTATAAAAAGAAAGAAGCAAAAAGAAATACTTACAACTGGCCAAAAAAACTTCTGTAGGTTTCATAGTTTTTTCTTTTTAACAAGTGGGGGTGATATTTTATTCTAATAATGCAAAGTTTTTGAAATTTAATTTTGGAAATTGATGGAAATTTCCTGTTGTTTTATTTTGCTTTGCGGAACTGCATCCTTCAAGTCACTGCGGCATTAATTTCTACTTGCTAGAAGTGTTAGTGTGCTTAGTATGAAATACAGTTCAGGAAACTTGTATGTCCTTTCTTTACAATTTAAGCTTCCCAGCAGACGGACTAATCATAAAAATCTCCCAATGTGTTGCATCAGTTCAATGCACTGACCAACAACAGCATAATGTGAAGGATGCAGTTCAGCTCTCAGAGGAAGGTGAAGGCTGCAGCCATCGAAGAAGCATCACTCATGAGGCAGCATGGCAGCTTTGGTGAACAAACATAGCTGTCAAAGTGGCAGGAAAAGGTGTGATTTAAATGAGCAAACAAAAAATATTACAGAATTAAATGAAGTATTTTAATGAAAATTTTCTAGATGTAACATAAAAAGTTCCTCAAAATATAAACTGAAAGGAGGCAAGGAATATGAAAATACAAAATGAAAAAAAAATCAGTTGGAGACAGTGTTTTCCATTAAAAGGTAGAAAACCAATTCAGTTTTCTCACCGGCTGCAACTCTATAGAGTTGCATTTCACAACAGTAAGGGCACATTTTCTCGAGGCCTTGAGGGCACCAGGGGCCCTGACTGCATCTTGGCATCTCCTTGGGGCTCCTCCATGCGCCCATGGTCCAGGGCCCTATAATCAGCTCCCTGATGCCATCAGTCACTGTCCTAGCAATGCCACAGCACCATGTCATGGCCTTGTCTTCAGCCCTGTTCTTGGCCCCATCTCCTTCAGCTCCTGACTGGACCCCTGAGTGGTTCCTGACTCTGTCTCAGCCCCTAGCCCTGTTGAGGGCTGTCAATGGACCCTGCCATCCCTGGCTGTGGGTGACAGCCCCATTGGTGAGGTCATGGCTGGTACAGGGCCCACCAGTGGGCACCTCTGCTCTCTGCCACGTTGCCTGCAGAGGGTTGAGCTTGGCACCAGGCACCAACACACTCACCTTTGCAGTTATCAATTGGGATAAAATAAACCCCACGCCTCCCATTATGCCCAGTGTCACATCCTGGCAAGGTGGCGTGGCCGTCTTCTGCCAAGACATAAAGCGGCAGTGCCCATCCAGCTTTTAGGGCTGGGACAGCATGAAGTTTGCTCTGCTGTGTGTGTCACCGGCTGCGCCTGCCTTCCTCCTGCAGGACTGGTTAAATATTAACCCCGCGCCAGGCGTATTTGGGCGGGAAGAAGGGGAGAGGCAATCCTTACCTCACGGCGCCACCGGGACAATGTCACGGCGGGCGTGTGCCCTGTGGCCCCGCAGCTGAGAGGTGGTAGAGGCCGGTGCTCCCATCCCGTGGAGCCTCGGGCAGCTGCACGCCGCCTTAGGGAGGCTTCCTCGGGGCCAGGAGGCGAGGGCTGGCCCCGGTCTCCTCGCTTGGAACAGCACCAGCCTCCTCCTGCGTCCTCAGGGAGGAGGGTGAGAGCGGGCCGTCGTCAAAGGGGAAGCAGTGGGAGACACCCTCTCGGCGCTCAGGGAAGTGATCCAGGTAACCCTGATCCAGGTAAACCCTCTAGAGCTTTTACTTGCTTCCCAGCACAAGGAGCTGTCAGCTGAGAGATAATTTAACCCTCTCCTCTGCTTCTGCTTCAGCAGGGAAGCCTGCCTTGAGCTGGTGACTGTAGAGTGAGCCGAGGTATTGTGTGACCCCCATCTCTCGCTGTGCTCCCCAGCCTTTGGGGCAGGTGTCCCCCACATCGCTTTGTGTCATGCAAAGCATTTGAGCCCCAGTCTGTGCCAGGCTGGATCCAGCTGCTACTCCTTTAGGATGATATTATCAATATTATCCCCTTGCCTCTGACATGGATGTGGGAGGGAGTAGGCTAAAAGCCATGCCTAGCAGCGCTGGCAATGCGTCACCACAGGCACCTGCGGAGAAGGTGAAAAGCAGCTCAGGCCAAGGTATTTAATTCATCACTGTCCAAAATATCCTGTTTCATCTGCGGAATGGGCAATATTTGTGGGCCCTTTAAAAGTCCATTTTGAAACAAAGTAAAACAAGGTGTTATAAATCCTTTCCCATCTCATTTTACTTCACCACAAGCTGTTTACTGATTTGGCATGAATTTGGGCATAAGATCCTAGCAAGTTCCCTTCTCCATAAAGGGAGACATATGTCCTTCTCCATGAAACTTCGCTCACTTCAGCTTGTGTTGGTGCAGCCAGATTCGTAAGCAGAGGTATGAAGACTGCTGCCCTGCCTGATGTGGTTCTCTTCAGGCCTGTAGACCCTGCCTGTTAACACAGATTCCTGGAAAAGTACACAGGCTTGCCTTTTGGATTTGTTTTCTGGTGCTTTAGCCATCTCATTTCATATGACAGATAATACTAACTCTTAAAGAATCTACTGACTGAGTTGTGTATGTGCTGAGAGCTATCACAGTGACAGAGCAAGGAGAAATCTCTCTGAGCTGTGCATGGTGACCCTCCTGTCCTGGCTGTGTGCTGGGGACTCCTATGCACATGAAACATGGAAATGAGAACAAATCAAAACCTTTCGAAATGCACAGGGCAAACCCAAACCAGCCTACAAACTAGCCCCCCTCCCCACGCTCAAGTGAAGAAATCAGCCCACAGGTGTAGCTTAAAGTGTTAGTAAGTTAACAGGGCTGTCCCTTAAGCTCGCAAGGTAAACTGAAAGCTTGCAAAACGGGAAACCACAGAGGAAGCTGCCAGCCAAGCCAGTCAGGTGGCAACTGCTGCACTAAACACAGCAAGACCCCTGCTTAAAGCGCTGAGCAGCGAACAGAGCTCCTGTATAGCTTGATGCTGCAGCTGAACATGTTTGGAAAAACAGCAAAAATGGGGTTTGTTGGTTGCAGCGAGCAGCAGGCATGGAAGGTCTGGGAGCGGGGCATTCCTTCCACATGGGCACCCTGTGAGAGGCCCTGCCATACACTCGTGTGCCATCCCACCACCACTGCTTTCACAGAAGCCCTGCTGGGAAATAATGCAGGGTTTTCACACAGAACTGTGAAATTAACTCCTTGCTTAAGGGCAGCAAAACAGCTGGGCCAGGCCTTTTGTGTTTTGTGCCTTGGTGTGCTTTTGGTTTTAGCAAAAGGGCGGTTAAAAAAGTATGCTTGTTACAGGAAACTCAGGGTGTGTCTGTGGTGACACTAGTATTTATGCATCACACAGCGCTGCCACAAAGAACACCTCTGAAATCAAAAAACACTTTCCTGACAAGAAATTTGGGCTGGCCACAAAATCACATCTTCTGGCCTGTGTCCCTTTCATGAAGACAAGCTTCAACTTCCCAGCTGAGAAGTCTGTAAATCGAGCAGAGCGGTCAGACTGTCTCCCACGTATTTTGAGGGAGAGGAGAATAATATCACACAAGTGAATTACAAACACTGAAAAAGCAGAAAATGCAGAAGCAAGATGATGGTTCCTACCTAGGCTCTGTATCTTATCTCTGACCACAGTGAAGATGTGATGGTGTTTTGGTTTGGGGTGTAAGAAGCGCTCTCATGTTCAGAGAAATAATTATGGAGATCGTTTTGCACTACCAGCCTTTGTGAGTACTCAGTCTGGGGAGCTGGGAGGAGATTCGGTGTTTCTCATCCTTGCCCCAAGGCAGATGGGATGGAGAGACCAGGATGGCAGCAGCTGTTTCTCCCAGCTGAGTGGCCCCTTGTGTGCTGAAGGCATGAAGGGACTGCCACAGCAATGATGGTACCAGGGTCTCCCTGGGAATGTATGAATAGGAATCCTAGTTTTGGAGTAAAGCACACGGAAAAACCTCAAAGAAAACTTTCTGGGTGTAGCGGTGCATTGAGGTATATTCTCACTTCCTTCCCTGAAGGCTACCTGGTGCAGGAGGCATCAGTTTCCCGAGGAGTGGGAATAGCCCTTCTGAACAGAGTTCTGTGCCCCTCTGACCCCAGGGGAGTGGCTGGTGCCCTACACAGTTGCCCTGCGTGACAGTAAGTGATGGAGCACAGGATTCATTAGTCTGCCAGGGTGCTACCGGCGGCACAGATGGTGCACCCACAATGCACACAGAACTGCGGGCAGCTTAGAGAATTATTTTTGCCATCTACTCATGATTAACTTTAATGATGCAGTTGGAGCTCCCATGACACAGTCAATCCTGAAGCAGTAGTGTTGTAATAGCCAGGAGGGACTAAGAGCATGAGATGCAAGATCTGTAGGGGGAGCTTTCTCTGCTGAAGGAAGCTCCTCTACTTCTTTTTAAACAGTTGTGTTGAGGAAAGATACTGCTCTTCTTCCAAACCCTCTCTCATTTAATCTTCTCTACTTGTTGGTAATACAGGTCACATAAAGTCACATTTTATCACAGGACACAAAAGCAGCAGCTCATTACCAAGCTTCTTCTCAAGTATGCAGTGACTGCTGGTGGCTTTCTGCCTTAAGCACCAGGAGAGAATGCTCCAATGGAGAGGTTCCAGAAATTCATTTTACTTCCTCTCATCTTAACTGCCTCACTACCAGGTAGGACACATTCATAACCCGTGAAACGAGCCACAGTGGACCAAATGTATGAACTAATTTTAAAAGTGTGTAAACAGGAGTTACTGGTGATATCAGATTGAGCAGTTGGCCCCAGAGGGGGATTATTTGAACTGCTTGAAACAGTTAATTTACACTTCGAGCCTGAATGATCTGATATCTTAGAATGGGCTTCACTATGCAGGAGTGAGGAGCTTATGGGGTGGGGAGGAGATGGGGAAGCTGCCCTCTCTCACGTTCAGTGAGCTGAGATGTTCCATTTGTTTCTCCTTCTCCTTGCATTCATCTTCCACCTGTCTGTTTTGGACTGCTTTTGAGGGGCATCTGTAGAGAAGTCAGTATCGGCAGCTGATTTTGCTTCCAGAAATATGTGCAAGTTTTAATTTTGCTAGTTTGCCTCCAGTTTACGTTTTGTATGATTGAATTTCAAAACGAATTCAGATAAAAGGTATCTTTGTGGTAGAGCTCTAAAGAAAATGTGGATATAAAGTAACTAGTTGGGTAACGGAGACAAGGCTGATTTTTCTTTTTAATTATTGTCTAGCTGGAGTTTTAACAGGCTCTGAAAGGAGCGATCTGCAATGGGATGAGAGGGAAGGTATTGTCATGGCTTAATAATTGATGAAAAGAAACACAGTGCAGGAATAAATGTTGACTCTTCTGAGCGGAGTGGTGTTCCCAGAGGAGTTGCACAGGGATGTGTGGTATTCAACAAGCTCTTAAACAACCTAGTGAAGAGGAATGAACTGTGAGGTGGCAGACTTTGCAGGTGGTGATGAATTACTTAGGGGTAGCCAAATCCTAAAACAGACTAGGAAGATTTGCCAGAAAATGTCATGATGCCAAGTGAATAAGTAATAAGGAGCAGAAAACATTGAGTGCAAAGCATCACTTAAGTGAAGATGTCTACTGGGGAGAAAGGTAGATACCTTGGAAAGAGAGCATATTTCTGAAAAAGCAAGAAAATTTCATCACTTAGTTTTGTCAGTAAGGGAAATACAATGAAACCTGGTATTATATAAATCCATAGAAATCTTATCTCTTTCAAAGGCTAACAAAACTGGATGTCTTGTTAGCCTTTAAAAGATACAAGTTTTCTGCAGATGTTTTGTTAGCCATTCCATTTCAAAAAGGACATATTAGGTCTGGGAAATGTATGGAATGTGACAGAGGTAATCAAAGATATGAGGAGGCCTTCATTAGGATGACATATTTCTCTGCTTGTGAAAAAGAAGAAATAGTTAAAATTTAATAAGATAATTATTTATATGGAAGTGAAAGTTGAAATGGTTATTCACAATTTCTCATAACAAAAAGAAACAATGGCAACCAGTAAAATTACCAGAAAGAAGATTTAATGCAAACCAAAGAATGTACTTTTCCTCACAGTGTGTAAGTAAATAGTGAAGCTTATAGTCCCTGGATATGGGGGCTACCAAACTTTAAATATGCTGAAAAAATCTAGAAACAAATATCATGGAGGATACGTAGGAGCAGATGCAATCATTGGCTCAGGAAATCCCTAGATCTCTCATTCTTGGACACTGAGAAGTTATAACAAGGAAGCCACAGTTTTTATTTGTTCTGTTTCTTGCCCTGTCTTCCTAAGCATCCAGAGCAGAGTACTAGAAGTTTTAAACGACTTCTATTAGCCTTCACTAATGCTTTTAGTCAAGCACACATGCCATGGGTGTTTTATTGCCCCACCTGAAAGACATATTGGGGTGGCAGGCATTGCCCACAATACAGCCATGGGAGCACACCCCAAAGCAGAGAGGAAAAGCATATTGTGGAGAGACAAGCGTTGATCTTGAAAGAAGTATTGCTGCTCTTAGGATGCCAGAATTCACAAGGCTGGGCAGTGTGGCTAGGCTACTGAGATGACAGCATGGCATAACTGGTTTGAGCATCCTCTTGGGTGTCATTGCATGCCATTTGACAGCAATAGCATTGCAGACCACGAGCCTGACATGCATTGCAGGGTGCCAGCCTGCTGCCAGTATATTGGTGGTGGTGCTGTGGTGCTCTCAGTCTGGAGACTGTCATCACTGGAGACAAGAGACAGTGTAGAAGGAGAGGAGTAGTCCAGCAGCAGAGCCAAGAGACAGCTGTCAAAGAGTGCGTAAGAGAAGGAATGAGAAGGCACACTTGGAGAGGTTTGTGTGCAGCGGGTGGAAATACATGTCGCTGAGTACCAGTAGATCAGTATTACTTGGCAAAAACATCCTATAAGCATTTTAAAGGTCTTGTTAACATAAGCTAGTAAACAAGGTAGTCCTTCTCTGCAAGGTCTAACCTATTTTGGTTTTCAAAAAGCTCAGCTGCAGAGCTGTTGTTTTCTGAAATAAACTTGAGATGTGCTGAAGTTTAGGGTTCAGATGTGCTGAAGAAAAATCTTACCAAATCCAAAACAATTTATTGCAGAGCTGTTGCTGCAGCAGTGGGCCAGTGATGAGGCAGGGAAAGCAGAAGTCAAGGTGGGTGAGCAAGAGACTAAAGAAAGAATGAAAAGAAAAAGGCATTTAAAACAGACTGGAAAGAAAAAAATGTAGAAATTCAAACAGAAATAGCAGTGTGGGAAGGGAGGAAGAAAGAGTCTAGATGCAAAAACTGAAGGATACAAGGCAGCGTTTATGGGAGAGCAGTATGGCTGTAGAGGGGGAGATTCTTTTGAAATATCATAATGTGGCTGGGAAAAAAAGGAATCATTGTGGCAAAAGTATAAGCCCATCCTGTCCTTTACTGTGCTGCATCTAGATAGGTCACATAGAAAAGAGAAAAGACAGATTCAGCAGAGGAGAGGAGGGAACAAAAAGAAGGTAGCCCCATCTCAGTGCCCATGTTGCTGAAACCTTCAGCATGAGGAAGTGGTCCTTTAGAGTTGTTTGAAGCATGGAAGAAGAAACATTGGTGGTGAAGGGCAAGGGCAGCTTTTTGGCAAATGAGGTTCCCTCAGGCATCATCCAGGGAATGAGATGCATTTCTGTTTTGTCAAAACCCACAGTGAATTTGTGTGACAGAGTTCATAAGGAGTTGGTGTATATTCTGCATGCTGTTGGGAAGGACTGAGCAACTGGGATACCATAAAAACTTACCAGTTTAAGCAAACTTTCACCAATGGTGACTGCTTTATAAACATTTAGTGATGTGCCTGAAAGAAGGTGTCCTAACTCGGCTTTAGTCTTCAAAAAGCAGGGGGTAATGCAGTATCACAAAGACAGCCTAACATTTCCCTATTGGAAAGATACTTGCCTGGGTGGGATTTCTGGGGAAGGAGAGCAGATGCTAAACCAGCTGTTAAGAGCTGAACATGTAATTCCTGTAAAGTACAATGACAGTCTAGCCTGAGGCCTTCATTTGTCTAAAAGCAACCATCTGCAAAATATTTTTTAAGCAATATGTAGATGAAACTAGCTGTAAAATTTTCTCCTTAGTGCAAATAGCAAGGTCCATAAAAAAACTTAAAGCGCTGGCTCAAGGCACTGGTAACTGTGTTTAGATCCCATTTCTGCCATGAATGTCCTCTTTGACCTTACAGAAGTTACCATATCAGTGTTTGTACATGGGTTGGACAATGGAACGCACTGTTGGTTCAGGACTACACGTGCTGTTGGAGGCTAAAAAAGCAAAAGCGAAAAGATAAAGAGGCAAAGTTAAAATCACTGGAAATGTTTTGGCAGCAGGTGGAGAAGGCTCATGAAGTTCTTTTTTGGTTGTGCTGGGGCTTTATGGAGACCTAAATGGAGGCAAGGTTGAGCTATGTCTTGCTCCTCAGTCCTCCTGCCACCTATACGATCGCCACACAGGGCGTATGGACCTGTTCCCTAGCTCACAGAAGTTGGTGAAAGACCATCTATTGCTCCAGCAGAGATGATTGGTGAAAGGCGATGTAAATACTACTGTACATATGGACAGATAAAAAACCAGAATTATAGAATCATAGAATAGTTTGGGTTGGAAGGGACCTTCAAAGGTCATCTAGTCCAACCTCCCTGCAATAAGCAGGGACATCTTTCAACTAGATCAGGTATTATATTAGATAAATGAAGGAATGACCCATACCTACCTGCCTATCTGCCTACCTTCAGACTGTCCTGACCATCTGAAGAAAACAAGAACAATATTAGCCATGTAATTTTAGAACTGATGATCACTGATTATTCATGTTTAGGGATAAATTTCAAGACTATAATGGAACCCACAGACATGATCTCAGAGCAAATAATTACTTAACAGCTATCTGTGTACTGAAAGTCACATCATTTATTCAGAGCCAGGGCAAACCATGGGTCCTTAATAAAGTAAAGTGTTTGCACAGTCAAGGAAATAAGTTACAAATGCACTGAGATCAGTTGGCATTAAGAGGAGCAATGTGGATAAGTATTGCAGCTACTGTTTTATGAGCAACTAAATGCATTTTGGTATTAACTCTAAGAAAGTTTGTTCATGCTATGTGTATCATCATGGTAGCTGTTTATGTCCACTTCAACCAGTCAGGAAGACTTCAAACAAAGTGTTAAAATCAAAAAACTCAGCACATAAATATGGTGTAGGCACCAGAGACGCACAGGGAGTAGTATTATAAAGGCTGGCTACAATACGAGTCAGGAAAAGATAGGTAATTCAATGACACATTTGTGCTTAGGACAGTGTCTCAACCCTGGTAATGTAAGTTATGATAGAAATCATGACAACTGGATGTTGAGTATCAGAAAGAGTGCCATATAATGCGACAAATGATCACACTGGAATGCACTTCATCAGTGCATGCTCATTAGAAAGCCTGTAGTCCTGTAAATGATGCCATCCAGAGTCATGTGGCCAATCCCTAATATTCAGAAGGAGACAAATAGAAAAGAGAGAAAATGGCTTTTAGGCATTTTGTTAACTGTTTGTAAAGCAACATATTAAGGTATGCACATAGATTTGATTGATGAATTCAGCCTCAGGGTGTTTCATGTCTTAAAGCATTTCAGTTCACCTCTACAAGTCTGAAGGGAGCTTTGAATAAATGCCACTGGAAAAAATGAGACATTTAAGTTGAACAGAAATATGTTTTATTGTATCTTATCTGGCTTTATTAACTATCAGTGGAAGTGAAGTTTGCTTTCCATTTAATGTTTATTGCTCACACAGAGATATACTTTGGAGAATAAGGTGCATGGGAGAGGTAGCATAGCACAGGAATGTGGAAAATTTTTGTAAAGGTTTTTGTAAACACAAGAGAACTCAGAGTCAATCATATGAAGAACCAGGGAAAGCTAGGTTTGCATAATCCTGCAAAACAAAGAATAAAAAGGCTTTTGTCTGTAAATACATGCAGCAGGTGGGAGGAAAGAAGGGAGCTATTTATATTAAAGACCAATTCTTGGCACAAACCTGGTTAGATATACAGTGCCTAGGATTAAATGTGATCTGGGAATTAGAAAATTATGTTGACATTGGAGCAATGAGATTACAGACCCTATGTCCTGAGTGCATTCACCGAGGCTCTGGTTGCAACGTTGTAACTGAGTTCCGTTTATACAACTATCAAGCATCTCTTTTGTGTGAAAAATTACAACATATTCTCCTTTACACATGTCAGCTACTGACTGAATGAAAAATGAAATTTTCAATAATTCATAATGAATCCATCAATGAATAAAGCACCTAAGATGTACAAACCCTGAGTTGAATGAAACCTTTAAAATCCACTTTATTGTCCTGAATACTCTTAGCAAAGGAGTAATGACCATTACAGACTTTCTTTCTCCTGGAAAATAGTTGGACACTTATTCTCAGGCCAAATTTGCAATCATGGGGGTTTAATTAAACTGCTATGTACAGTAGTATCTAATTGCTGTAATTATGCAGCTACAGACTGAATCGTTAGACATAGCACTGGCAGTCCTGGTGCTTCCTCAGCATGAGTGTTTCACAGTAAGTGATGAAAATCTCACCGGTGAGGTAGATCTCACTGGCAGGACTGCTTGATTTTCAGGGAGCTCATGAAAACTCAGTTTTTGGAGATACACAGAATTTGACAGGACAAGGTCCTGTGTAAGTGGCCTAACTGTGAGGTCAGCTCTGCTTGGAGCAGAGGGTTGGGCTAGAGATTTCCTGAGGCCCCTTGCCACTGAAACCTTTCAGTGTCCCCAGCAAAGAAAAGCTCTGTCACAGAAAGGTGCAGGTAAGCACTAGGACAAAAGGGAGCAGACCTGAGCTTAGAGGCCGGTGAAGAGATGAAAGTATCTGTGGGGGATGAGGAAGAACTGTGCCCGGTGGGATGTATGAGGAGCACAGGCAGTCTCCTGAGATAAACCTCAGTGACAGCAAGGTCTGCAATGACAGCACTCTCCTTCCTCCTTCACTCCACCTACAGCCAGCAGGGCTGGTGGTGGCAGTGACTTAGTAAAGGGACTGGGTATGAGAGCATACCATTTTGGCCTTCCAATACAGAAAAGACACTGGTGAGCTGCTCTTTCAAGTCCTGTTCCTTAAGACACCAATCAAATAATCTGGGACATTCTTACAGTGCGAAGGTTTGTCCCTCATGAAGACTAGGGTATACAATGCTCTGTCTCTGAGCTCTAACATTTGCCCACCTTCAAAATGGCACAATTTCCCCTGGCTAATTCAGGGACTGAAGTCACAGCTGCTGCTTTGAAAAATAGGGTCTCAGCCTTGCTCTTCCTTTACTTTTGGCTTGGTAGAAGTGAGTGCTTCTGCCTTCCCACGCACAGGAGATCTGCCATCTGCCTGGGCAACAGCTGCACCATCATTCCTCTGAGAATAATGGGAGGCCCTGGGTCTGTTGAGGAGGAAATGAAAACAAAATGCCTTCATTAGGAGGGAGCTTTAAGTTCTGAAAAATGGTAGCGAAAATTCATGCTACCTTTTAAGGAAGAAAACACATGAATTGCAGCAGCTCTAGTTAACAGCCTGAAAACGTGGGTAAGCATGAATGTTGTGCATGCATGAGAAATAAGGAAGAGGCAGATGAATAGGGGAAAAAGCATAGAAGGATATATGCTGGGGCTGCAAAAAATCGGTGGCAATCTGAGGTATGGATAAGGGACTAGTTACATACTCCTTTATTTATTTTTGTTGAATATTAGACTTTATTGAAGTCTAGAGAAGTCATGTACTTTCCTATTTAAAAGTGGAATCTTTTCTTTCAGCAAAATGATGTCAGGTTTTTAGTGAATCACTGAAGAGAGGTGATTTTGGAGTTGGAAGAGGAGAGACAAAAAAACAAATGCATCTTTAAAGAAAACCATTTAATCTGAGCTGAAAGATCAATCTCAACTGGTTAAGATCTTTTAAACTATATAAACATGAACTTAAGTTTGTAATGACTAGCTTGGGGGTCCATTATAACAACATAACATTTGACCACTGCTTACTGCTGTGGAATTAATATTACTCAGTTGCAATTTCAATTCACTGTGCATATCTTTAACTACTTACTGACAGGCATTACAGAAAATGAGATAAAAATCTTTTCCCGAAAGCACCAGGTACTGACAACTGTCAGAGATGAAGTGCCAGCTCAGCTGAATCAACAGCCTTTCCTGATAGAAACATGACTAAGTGCTTAATACCCCAGTGCTCCTTGTGAATAATACTATTTGAACCAGGATGCCTGGCTTTTTGACCTTAAATTGCTGTCAGTAAAAATTATGTCAAAGGCCTGTGGTTGTGGTGTTGTATATGTATTTACAGACTACGTCTTTTTCTTTGTATCAGGTCTTGGCTTTTGTTACTCTATTATACATGGCCCTAGTAATGCAACAGTCCTTGCTGGTTTGGAAGCCCGGTTTAATTGCACAGTATCGGAGGGATGGGTAATTCTCATTTGGCTGTCCAACGGAAACCCCATCCTCACTGTCATCAATTCTCAAGGAGCTGTTGAAACATCAGACCGCTTCACCTCTCAAAATTATACCAGTAGCAATGGGTTTACCTCGGAGCTGATCATCCACAAAACCCAGCTGAGTGACTCTGGAAAAATCGAATGCAGCATCCAGCAAACTAGTGAGAATGGCTTTGCATTTCTTTCCGTTCAAGGTGCGTATAGCTACCAATAAAAAGTTATTTTGTGGCAAGGGGTTTGGAACTAGATGATCTTAAGGTCCTTTCTAACCTTGACTATTCCATGATTCTATTAGTGTGAGGTGTCCCTGCCCATGGAAGGGGGGTTGGAACTAGATGATCTTAAGGTCCTTTCCAGCCCTAACTGTTCTATGATTCTATGATTATACTGCACTTAAAGGAATCCTCTGATGAATTGCTGGAATTATCTCTATGGAGTACATGGTCTCATTAACATCCTTTACCTCCTGTCCTCCTTGTCTTAATTTTACTCACAAAGCCGGTTTCAGACTCACATTCAGAGTGCCATGAACACAGGTTATAACTGCCTTTATTTTTATCTGTTGCATCTCTTTCTTGCTTTTTTATTGGATTGCATTAAAGTCTCTGAAGGAAGTCAGTCAGAAATTATCTTTTTGTCTAGAAACAGTATCAAGGGCAGGCTGGACAGAGCCTTGAGTGACACGGTCTAGTGTGAGGTGTCCCTGCCTATGGCAGGGTTGTTGGAACTAGCTGATCTTAAGGTCCTTTCCAACCCTAACCATTCTATGATTCTATGATATGTATTACTTCTATGCATATTTTTGTGCATGAACCGTCTGCTGTCTTTAGGGCAGATCTGCCTTCTGCTTTCTGACTCAGGATTCAGTCTGTATCCAGCTTATCCGAGTTTGATTTAATGGTGTTTAGAAGTAAAGCCCTTGAGACACAAAGTGGTATTTTTCATGATTGCTGCTGCAAGCTACCATTTCCAAGGAATGAAAAGCTCCTATGTATCAAGCTCCTGCATACGAGACCCTTCGTCCTCTGAAGCAGCACTAGTGACACAGTGCAGCCAGTAAAGCAAGCTCTAACCACCAGACACTGTCCATTTGTCAAAGAAGTACTTCATGCAATGGCAACATCTCATCATCTACTCATAAACTTTCCCTGATAAAAACTGAGCATACTTAAAACTTAGAGAGAAACACTGTTATTTCTTTAGGTTGTCCTTCAGCTGGAAATCTATCAGGATGGGTAAAAAGTATAATTTCCTGCCTTTTATTGGAAAGGTACTGAAAACTGAGACTTGTGCTTTAGACACACTGGACAATGTGTCCGTGAAGTTGCAATTTTATCTGCATGTCTGTATCATGCATATGCTATACCTGTGTTAATAATGTTTGGTTTTGACTTCATATCTGAAGGCATAGCTATTTCTGGGTAGCAAGATAAGATTTAAAACTATCAGCAGGAAAGCAATGCAGCTAAATACTCTGAAGGAACAAAACATGTTTTCCTTCCTACAGTTAATGGATCTTTATTCATCAAAAATAGCACCTTAACAGTAAAAGAGAACAAAACAGTTGAAATTGTTTGTGAAGCCATAGGATGGGCTCCAGCTCCAGACATTACCTGGATGACAAATGACTCCTTCATTGATAAGTCGAGGTATGCTACCCAGCAAAGTCAAGGATCTAATGGCCTCCACAATGCCCTGAGCACCCTAACTTTGACTCCGACGGACACTGAGATTTTGACTTGTTTAGCTGACATAGAAGCACTCCCTAACCCTCAGAATGCATCTGTAACTCTTATTTTTGTCAATTCTACTTTAGGTAAGTGAATGTTTGTTTTACTTTGCCTATACAGTAGTGCCTGTACTGTACTGCCTATCCTGTATTTGGAACTGCAGTTTTTGTTTTGTTTTGCTTTGTTTTATTTTGAAGTCTTTTATTTGCAAATTAAATACTATGAGATGTGGAAAAGTTATAGAATTAAGAACCAGTAGTCTTAAGTAGTCTTAAGAACCTGATACATAGGTAGCTTAAATTCACATCTGTGAGAGGATAGTACAAGTCTAATGAACCACGAAGTCCAATTTAGGGCTGAGCAAGACAAACGAAGCAATACATCTGCCACTGACTGGAGTCACTGCTAAGAAAACCAACCTTTGCTCCTTGACCAAGTAAACACCTAATGAATTTAGATCTTAAATATTCTTGATTAGGCCATGTCTGCTATATATTAACATAATTTGTTAGACCTCATTTACTCAAAGCCAGACCCTCAGGCGAAATTCTTCTTCATGATATTCAATACCAGTTTTACCACTGACTTTGAAAAAAACCCTGGATTTTACTCCCAGTGTCTGCACACAACCCAGAACAGATTTTGTACTAGCACTTCAGGTGCAAATAGAAAGTTCTCCATATGCGCAGTGACTGGATGTGATGGAGCTGTTGTAGTATGGTGATGCTGTTCCCAGGGCTGCGCTGAGGCTAGCACCTAATTGCAGATGGTAGCATTTATATGTAGGAACTTCTATGCCTATCACCAAGCTACTATAGGAAAGTCTTTGTATATGGTGTGTTCACCTCTTAAAGAACAAGAATCAGAAGAAGCTGCATATTTTTGAGTCTTATCCCAAACTCTGCTTAGATCAAAAAGCCATTGGGCCTGCTTTCCTTTTCCTGGCATAGTCTCTTTCACATTTAGAGGAAGGTAAAAAATTTCCTGCAGCAACATATGTGAAATTCTTTGGATGATGCACTTGGTTACTTTTAATTGCCTTTTATTTAAGAAAATTCAAGGATGCTTTAATCCAAGCGTGTATGTTGGGCAAATATCTCAAGAACAGTTAGCAAGACCTTTGATAACCCTATATATTTTCACTAAGGTTATCAGCATTTTCTGTAATGCTGCTGATCTTTGACCTCACTGACATCCTATGAAAATAAAATTCTGTAATCTAAAACATTGACAGTGCTTGGAGGTTCATCAGGAAAAGGGTGATTTTATCTTATATGTGCAGCCAGTGTTGAACAAGGCAAGTGGGACTATTGCTACAAAAATGCCTCACAATCTAGCAGAATCCTGTGAAAAATGTTTTTCTTTGCCAAATTGTAACACAAGAAGAGCAAGTCTTTGTGGGTTAGCAGTGTTTAATGCGGACGAGGAAGACAATACCAAACCATCCTTAGGAGCTTTTCGCTGTTGTGACTAGCCAAATGTCTCAACTGTCAGGTGGAGGAATCTCAAGGCAAACTAAAATTGAAGCACTAATTGCATGGCAGAGAGCTGAGGCTATGGGGTACAGGCACACTGTCTCCTATGGTGACGTAGTCCACCCTTTTATTAGCCTTATCCTGTGAAACAGGAAATGCATAGATTATAGGGAGTTTTTTTGCAATGCGTCTGTGAATCTCAAACTGTCTTCTGTTCAGAGTAGGTACTCCAATCCATGTTTCTTTTTATGATGTGGTGAGCATTGTGAACTTCTATAATCATGCTGACATCTTCTCTTGATGAACTGATTCTTCTCCTGTAATGGGTGAACATGGCACATACAAAGACATTCTTATAGTGGATTGATGAGGGGTTTGATATAGAAGTTTTGACATATAAACAAGTGAGGAGGTTGAGTAACTGTGTCTTTTATTTTAAGTATGAGTCATTATTAACAAGCCTTTTTGAGAAGTACTTGCTTTGCAACGCAATTGAAAAGGTCGTTTCACCATTCTGAATATGACTTTTTTGTAGTCACATTGATCCCAATTACTGACTAAGCAAAATAGAACTATCCTGAGGAAATTAATAAATTCCCCTGCCTACTCATTTGCGAAATACTGAGGTATCCACCCTCAAGTTTCCATAGCTACTCACTGTAAATCAGAAGAGGAGAAAAACAGATGTCATGAAGCACAATTAGTGTGTAATTAGGGATTGTATACGACCCTCTTTCATTTCTCTTTGGAAAAATCATTGTGCAGCAGCAGACACTCAAAATTTGTCAGGATATGAGAATATGAAGTCATGGCATTTATGACAGAGGAAGCTACATAATGTATATATCCCACTTTAAATCTCAGACCTTGTCTGACTTTTCATGTACAGACTCAGCCTTAGTTAGCCGCCGTCAAGAGAGAATATGAGTAGCTTCAAACATCTAAGGAGTCCTTCCCAAAACTACTGTCATATCAATTTCAGCCTTCACTTAAAAGCTTGAGGAATCAAATTCCTCCACGGTCCTCACAAGAAATACCCATCCATTCACAGATCATTGCAACCAAAAGTCAACCCTCCTGAGCCAGCCTTCTCCTGGTCAATGACTGTCCTACCTTCCTGCACCTCTAGACCAGTCTTAACCTCAGACCTTCTGACCGTTCCATGCAAGATTGTGCATTTTTATGTCAGTCGCTCCTCCTCCAGAGTCACCATACTCACAGTGGTGTTCAGCTGACCCCTAAATTTGGGAACTTCTATGGAATTGCCCCAGCAGATGCATTCACAGAGCTGTTATTGGGAAATGGGGTCCATGGCAGAGTCCCTTAGATGGGCCCAAGCTCTTTGGCTTCACTGTTGACTTCATGTGGACTTTGACCCATAGGAGATACGGAATATGCCATGAACCTGATCTTCCTTTGCTTTTTAAGGTAGCCAGAAAGCTCCAAAGTGTCCAAGAAATGATGTGCAGCCTTTTCTGGTTTCTCATTTCTCTTTGGTCACCAGCATGTGCCAGTGAAAATCCTCTTTTCTGAAGATACTTAGCCTGAGTAAATTTTTGGGCAGCTCTGGGAGGGTCCAGAGGTCTGGTAGCAGCAGAGGATGGGCCCTATAGAATGAGGAAGTGGCTTTGTCCACACTAAGAACCTCATGTAATTTGGTATGGATTTTCTAATGGGGATAAAGAGGGTTTAATGCCCTCATTCTTTATTGCCCCTCTCTTGCAACCCTATTTGTGTGTTGAGCTGGCAGCTCCTGCATTCATGCCTGTTGGTCCCAGGTCCAGTTTCTTTCTGGATCCTCTAAAACTGGGGAAAAACTACAGCACTGAAGTGCTAGGAGTGTTTGTGTTGTATACTATCCTTGCTTCAGCTCGGTAGATCCTCTTGTGACATGTAACCTGAACCTGTCAGGGAGCGAAATACCTTGGTGTGGCAGCCAGCCTGGAGGTATGGGCCAGTACAGGTGTGTTTAGCTCTTCCCTTCACACTAAAATTAAGCTTTTCCCAACAGCAAAGTAGCTGTCTTTCATATTTAAGGCAGCTTGAAATCCCAGTAGCATGCTTTATGGAACAAAATATGATAAAATATACATATTTGTTTCAGCATTTCTAGATAAAAATATTATGAATGAGTTTATCATCAATTGTCATCACAATTGATAGCAGCCTACAGAATTAACTACTTTGCAAGGGAAATTTTGCAAGGGAATAGACCCAACACTGTGTAGTCATTCATCACCTAGACTGCTGCAGTACTTTTTCCAGAGGCTGTCAACTAAATATTGCCATGCAGTCCTTAAGTGGGACCTTTAATGAGGAAATTACAAACATAAACCCAGTGTGAGAGAAAGGGCTTTGACAAGTTTGGATGTGTCTCACACCTGTAATTTGGATTGGAAGCTTGTTTCTAAAGAACTATCAAAATTATTTTGGGGCTGCTTTTCAAAAGGCAGCCAAATTAGGGGTGCTTCTGAAATACTTGATCAAAACAGCAGGGCAGGATGATGTGACAATCCCAAGATGGAATTCTTCAGAAAATCATATCTACAGGGTAGAGATCTCCATCTGTACTAGTTAACTAAGACTATTGCTGTGGTACGTGGGTAGAAATAGACACTTCAGAGCTGTTCATCTTACTGAAAGGGGCATATACGCAGTTGACCAAATGTAACCCAAAATACCCATTTTCTCTCCACTGCCAAGAGCAGCTAGGCAAGACACTTAGTATCTGCAGTACAGACATCTAAATGGAACCTTAACCCCTTTGCCCAACCCCAAATGTCTCCAAAGGATGCTGGGAGGCCCAGCATATCTACAAAACAAAGTTTAGGTTGGAATATTGCAACCCTGTGCTTTTCAGAAAAAAAGTAGCAGTGAGAAAAGCTGCAATTGCAGTAAAGAATTTGCATTTAGAAATATTTTAAATTCTTGGGCACCATCCATAAATACAGAGGCCATCATTTGGACAACACAGACTCCTTGTTAAATAATCAACAAGCAGTTAATAGTTTATCACAGAAAAGGTAAATATGCTGAAAAGGCTATTTTGAGGCTGTGAGAGTATAACATTTCTCCATTTAATTTAACAGAAAATTATTACAGTGAAGACAACAGAAGCACATGGGTTATTGTACTTGCAATTGTGCTTTCATTTCTTGGTGTTGTTCTTCTGATCATTATCATTGTGGTTGTTGTACGCTGCTGCTGCATAAAGAGGAAAGGTAAGTGGTCTATACATTATATACATCTTCACAGTTGGTCTATACATTAAAAAGTAACTTCAATTATATATAGATCTCCTACTTGTGTCAGCTCTGGTGCTGTACAAAGACCTGTAAGCAGAAGTGTGAACAGACAGATCTTGCTCTTAACCATGACCTGGTTAAGATGCTCCTTACTTTCATAGAATCATCATAGAGTTGTAGAATGGTTTGGGTTGGAAGGCATGTTAGAGATCACCCAGTTCCAACCCCCTGCCATGGGCAGGGACACCTTTCACTAGATCAGGTTGCTCAAAGCCCCATCCAACCTGGCCTTGAACATTTCTAGGGACTGGGCAGCCACAACTTCTCTGGGCAAAGTGCTCCAGTGCCTCACCACCTTCACAGTGAAGAATTTCTTCCTAATACCTAATCTAAATATCCCCTCTTTCAGCCTAAAGCCATTCCACCTCATCCTGTCACTTCATCAGCTTGTAAAAATCCCTCTCCAGCTTTCTTGTAGCCTCCCCTTTAGGTAGGGGGCCTACAATGTTAGGCTGCTAAAAAGTCTTCCCTGGAGCCTTCTCTTCTCAAGGCTGAACAAGCCCAACTCTCCAAAGCTCCAAAGTAATCAGTGGCAGCCATTCATATTAACTAGAAGGGGGATGTGTTTTTCAGGAGTACTTTTAACTTTCAATGATGTTTAGTTCCTCTGCTGAGGTTCTTTGTTGATGCAGACCTTCAGTGCCGTGTGCCTAATTTCCAATTTCTGCATAAGCTGTTCTACAGGGACGTTGCACAATTTTGTAAAGAGGGAAGAGATGCTGCTGTGGCAGCTGGAAAACAGTGCACGCTCTAAGAGGAGCCCTATAGTAGGTCACAATTTAGTTTCCTGAATTTTAAACACTTTCTTTTTTGTTTTCTTTTCCTAGGTTCTACATATCAAAATGAAATCAGGTAAGCTGGATGATGCAGGAGAATTTTTCCTTTAATTGAACTCTTTCAGGCTGCCACAGGACGGTGAGAGGGATGTACCAGTTTCCATGCCCCACTGTCCAGCACTCCCTGGATGCTAGGGCGCTGTCCTGCTGAATGACCTTGCCCATTCCTGTATGCACAGAAGGGGAAAGAGTGGGGGACAAGTATGCAGGGAAAAGGACTGCCTTTAGGGGAGAAAATCGAGGGCCACAGCCCGCAGCAGGTTGAAAACTCTGGGTGAAAAGAATCAAAATCCTGGAACCAAAGGCTACCTATCCGATTCAGCAAGCACAGAAATTACAAACCATACACACTCCTACCGGTGCTGATGGATAAAGCAAATTCTTAAAGATCGTCTGTGTCCTCAGGTGGCCGGCGGAGGGCAGGAAGTGACCTCTGCCTGCACTGCGCTGCTGCCTGCACCCGGCTGCTGCCTGCTCCGTGCTGCTGCCTGCTCCGTGCTGCTGCCTGCAGCTAGCCGGGCTATTGCCGGCGCCGCCACAGGAGGTCACTGCGGGCCCGGCAGCTCTGCTGGGCGGCCGCGGCGAAGAGGGGGGTAATCTCCGACCTTCCAGCCAGAAGCGTTGCTGCAAACTCATTGGGGTAGACTGGCAGGCAGATTAGACCTTCCCCCTGTTCCTTTTGTTAGCGTTAGACTGATAAACACTAAACAAAGCTGCCCCGATGATGAGAGTCAACCCTTAATCAAGCGGTTATCAGACACACTGCTGGTACGTTATTGTATTGAGTTGGAAAACCTTAGAAATCATGTGCTGATGGTTATCAGCATTAAGATCCTATTTATTGGCGCCAGTGTGGCTGTGACAGCAACGTCGGTGGGGTTATTTGGAGTTTTCTAAGTTTCTAGGGACAGTTGTAAATTCATATTCTGCCTATGCTTGTGGGGCTTTAACTCACTGTCTCTTAATGAACTTACAAAACCTCACACCATGTTGCCTTGTACTGCAGGAATACCTAGCTTCATTAACAGCCTTTTGGGGGGAAATTTTGTGAAGGTCTGTTGACGGATTTCCACTTGTAGAGCACTTTATTGGTACAAAACAAAGTAAGGAGATTAGGGAAACAGTATTTTCTCCTGAGGAAATCATGCGTATTATGCCATGCCACACTAGTAAACTTCCACATGATTTCTTAGTGTTTGTAATGCTAAACTGACCATTTTACTAAGTGCAGTTATATGAATAGGGCAGGTCTAAACCAGCAGGGAATGGTAGGCCAGAAACAGGTATAACTTGCGTAACAGTTTTGCTATGAATAAAGTCCTACAAAGCCTTTATACTGGGATTCTGACTTGGTTCTGCCAAAAGCAGAAGTGTTAACCCTGCTAATGCAAAAATCAATTGAACATGCAGGAAAGTATCTGCCCTACAGTGGGGACTAGTGTGACTGGGTCTTTGTCCTTCTCAGAACCCTACCTCACTGATGTGTGTCTGCACAGTGCTTTCTTTCAGACAACCTGAAAAGAAAAGTTCCTATTTTCCCATTAATTTTAACCATGAGTTGTTGTACTGACTTCATAAATATTGCTTACACTTTGAAAGTTAAGCAGATGCTTAACCAAATACAAAAGCACTGCGATGAGTCCAGGCTCTATGGCTCAGCTCAGACTTAGAAACTCAGTGTTGACAGTTCTGCAAAGTTTTAGCATGTGTAAATAATGACACTGAAACCACAGCAATTATTTACAATAACTTACAGATTTTGTGGGCTAGGTGTTGGTGGTTATTTTTTTTCTTGGGGAGAACTTACCTGCAGTAGAATGATGATTGTCCCCATTTTGGAAGCTGTGTAGTAGTAATGAAGAAGTGGTGACACTAAAGAACATTGTTTTACTTCCAGCATTTATTTTTGACTTGGCTGGCTATCTTTCTGTACCTTCTACACATTTTTTTTGTACCTGTTTTCGATTTGGTTACTACACTGAGTTTGTTGAGATCTAAGGATCAGATAAAATAGACAGTACAGTATCATGTAGCATGTGGAGATGATATTCCTAAACAACTGCTCTTGTCTTCTAGCAACCATGACAGGTTTCTTAGTGGTATCTAACACGTTTATCTCCTAAAAAAGCCACTGATGAACCTGGCTTATCAGATCCACATGTGCATCTGTAATGCTTATCTGAAAATCTGTGGGCCTGCAAACTGCTACTAAACATTAAAAAGTAAATGCAGCAGTTTCCACAAATATCGGTAACCAAGAATATTTTCCCCTTCCCCTACAAATCCCTGGGTTGTCGGAATCATGTGTCATTTTGTGCTTGCCACACCAGAAACTGAAACAGAGATGGACCTGGGACTATCCTGAAGAGAAGTCCGTGGTCAGAACAGATGAATAGCATACCTCTTCTAGCATATAAGTTTTGAGTAAAAAGGCACTTTTTTATCATTGCGCAGCTATGCAGGTGAAGATTAACTTTGGAGTGTACAGATGAATCACTTGGGAGCTAACTGTGGTGATGTGAGATAACATGCTTTGTTTTGGCAATTGAGAGGGACTCAAATCACAAAAATGATGAGCTGTCATAGGTGACCTAGCTGGTGTTACATTATTGAGCCATTGAATATCTTGTAGTTTAGAATTAGAAATCAGAATTAATTTCCTACAAAACCTATGATCTGGAACAGAGTTTTCACTCTTTGAAGATTGCTCACTTGATTTTCCTGCTTTCTGGTAACGATGGAACTTTCTAAATGGAATTTCACAATAAGGTAATACTTATATGGGACAAGATTTGTACTAGCTAATTACTTGGAAGGCCCAGATATACTTTGCACCTATCTTTCCTGAAGTAAAGCATATACTTTTTTCTCTGTAACCTAGTACCCAAGAGTTCTCGTATCATAATGAAGTTCTAATCGCAGGCCTTTTTGTTTCTAGAAAAGTTTCATCTGAGAAGAACAAAGATGGTGATTTGCAAAACAGGCAAAGGCATGGTAGTGAAAATCAGGGATATATTCCAGAAGAACTGGGGAACACAGAACAAAGCCCAGGTGAGTATAAGCTGGTGAATCATGTATTGTCAAACTGCTTCTCAGTATAGGCATTTTGAACAACATGTCAAGCAATTACAAGATTCCATAATACTTTGTGAAGAACTTGTGCTTGGTCTGAATGCTTCAGATTTTCTAGAGTATGGTCCTTCAAAATTATTGAGAAAATATAAAAGTTCATTGCAGTTGAGTTTAGTTTTAGTTCTGGGTTTGTTTTTTAAATGTCTTTATTCTTCAAAATATCTTCTGGGGCCAGAGGCAGGAGTACTGGATTCCCATACGGTAGTAAATCTAGGCAGTATTTTGTGGTTGGTCTGTAAAACCAAAAAATCCACCACCACAAACAAAAAAAGAACACAAACAAAAAAAAACCCCAACACCCTCCCTCCCCCCAAAAAAAAAAGAAAAAGGAAATTAAAGAAGGCAGTTAGTGAACTATGATTTTACTGATAAATGACTAAGGCATTATAAATTCTAGTCCTTAAGTACAAAGTGTCTTCAAAAGCAAATGTAAATCTCCACCAAATTGTTACCCACCACTTGCCTTTATAACCACGCTATTATCAAAACGTTTAATCAAACACTTAATGACATAAAATTATTGTGCAGAGTCTATAATCCAGGCATACATCCTTTTCTCTCTGGCAAATAAATTGTGAAGAAGTAAGTACAGTGGAAAGATTTCAGGAGCATGTAGTATTGTAAAATGTAACAGTTATAAACAAAAAGTTAAAGGAAAACTCAATAAACCTCGGACAAACCGATTCCACTGGGTCCTAGATGGGCTCCTTTCATAGTCATTAGTGTGCTGGGTTGACCTTGGCTGGCCACCAAGTGCTCAACAAGTTGCTCTATTAGTCCCCCTTCCCAGCAGGACAGGGGAATAAAATAGGATAGAAAAGTCAAGATAAGGAGGGGGAGACAACTTGCCAATTACTGTCACAGGCAAAGCAGGCTCCAGGAAGATTAATTCAATTTATTGCCAATTAATAATAAAGTAAGACAGTAAGAAAGAAAAACAAACCTAAAAACACCTCCCCCACTCCCACTTCTTCCAAGGCTCAACTTCCCTCCTGCCTCATTTACCTCCTCCCCACAAGCAGCGCAGCAGGACATGGGCTGGGGGCTGTGGTCAGTCCAAAACACACTACCTCTGCTGCTTGTTCCTCCTCACACTCCTTCCATGCTCCAGCATGAGATCTTTCCGCAGATTGAAGTCCTTCACAAACTTGTCCAGTGTGAATCCTTACCCCACAGGCTGCAGTTCTTCAAGAACTTCTCCAGCATGGGTCCTTTCCATGGTACAGTCCTTCAGGAATGAAGTGCTTGGGCATGAGTCCCCCATAGGGTCATAGTTCCTGACAGAAAATGTGTTCCTGCTTGTCTTCACAGACCATAGCTATTGCCAGGAGCCTACTCCAGTGCGGTTCTCCACATGCTTTAGCTTTGCTCAGGGCAGGTCCCCCTGCTCTGGCATGCGATCCTCCACAGACTGCAGGTGGTTATCTGCTCCATCATGGACCTCTATGGTCTGCAGGGTGACAGCATGCCTCACCGTGGTCTTCTCCACAGGCTGCAGGAGAATCTTTGCTTTGGTACCTGGAGCACATCCTCTTCACTGACTTAGATGTCTGCAGGGCTGTTTCTTCTCACATTTTCTCACTCCTCTTTCACACCTCCTGTTGCACAGTGGTTGTTTTATCTGTTCTTAAATACATTATCACAGAGATGCCACCAGTGTTGATGATGGGCTCATCTTTGGCCAGCCGCAGAACCATCTTGGAGCCAGCTGGAACTTGCTGTCAGACATGGGGGCAGCTTCTGGTGTCCCCTCACAGAAGCCTCCCCTGCAAGCTCTCCACCACCACAAAAAACTTGCTATGTTAGTCCAACAAGTTAGTTAGACTTTGGCTCACAATATTTAATTATATTTAGCTGTATTTGTGAATGGCTTGTGTTTTGTGCCATGGTGGACACCGAATAATAGTAATCTTGTATATATCCTTCTTACAGGAATTGCCTCTCTTCCCCCACTATCTTCAAAGTTCACTGTCCCTGATGCAGATTTACATATCAGTTCTTCACAAAAGGTAATTATAATGCTGATCTCTTGAACTTTTTTCTTTTTCAAACTGTGTATTATACTATATCCAAACAGATTTTGGGTCAAGGTAGACATTTATAAGTCAGTTGAAGATGCAACGGGGTAAGTGGAATGTCTGTTCAGCATTCCTGAATGTTCAGTTTGTAAGTGCCCTGGGTATTAGCCTCAGATTTAGATTGAATTTTGGGAAAGATGGTAGGTGAGGGAGAAACAGCCTTGACATTCAGAGTAACTCTGGCTTGGTTTTTGAGAATTCACCTCTTGTGTATACTATACATTAAACCATTATAATGTGGAGGTTTGCTTTGCTCTGGGCAGGTAATAATTCTAGATAGCTTTTATATAAGTGCCTTTGCCAAAGTGGAGGTCTACAGTGTTTTTGTTGTTCTCCCCAGTTGCCAGACTAGAGGAGATGTGGATATAAGATGGAGGCACTGTTGAAGGTGAGGTTTGAGGTTCGTTTGCAAACAAAATCCAGTGCAGATACAGTAAATAAATATGGATTTTCTCTGGATCATTTCTTGATTGCATTTTCCGATTACACTTCCACATTGCAGAAGTTGATTCAGTCAGGAACTTTACACTGATCTTAGAAACCTCTGGTATCTCAGAAGTAAATGATGAAAAGGAGAACGTGCAGCTAATACCTAGTCCACCCTAGAGCTTTGCTCCCTTTCCACATGGCTAACAGGTAAAGAAGTAGAGCTCAGTGCTTATTCCTCTGCTTATTCTCTTCTCAGCTACCTCTGTTCTGAAGGATGGAGCTGAGCTCACTTAGCTTCTAGCATAACAGCAATATAGATCTTAATTTATGCCATATATTTGTAAAATACTTGTAGCACCTTCATGGTGGTTTTTGCCAATATTCTCTTGGAAAGTGGCAATGATGTGGTACTGAGTTCACTCCTCAACACAGTGATAACTCATTTATATTTGAAGAGCTGTTTCAACTTGTACAATGCAGAAATCTGTCTTGGGATGACATGGCATATAAATCATAGCAGAGCGTGTCTAGTTCTTCTGGCACACAATGAAATTTAGGAAGTACTCAGTCAATGATTAAAACAATGATCAAAATAATAACAGTAACAATAATAGCAATGATACTGATGTATTTGTGGCTGGTAGTTATTATATTTGACACTAATTACCTGTCAAAAAATACTATTAAAGCAAAGCTGAAAAGCATGTACAGAACAGGTTCAGTGTGGATCCATAATGCTGAGCAATAGTTTGAGACAGCGTTTGATGTGCTTATGAACAGGATTATAAGGCACTGGCTATGTTTACATGCGCAAGGCATATGGCACATTATGGTCTACTCTGAGAAACAAAAGAGCTTTTGCTGAGGACCCTGTATCCATCCTATCCACGTTTCAGGGGGAGGCAATAACTTCAGTTAGCCTTTCCTGTTTACCAGTGACTGGGTGCTCCTTGGTGGTTGATGTGCACTGGCTGTGAATTAAGCTATCTGATGTCATCTGAAAGGTAGCCAAATTGAGTGCTCTCAAACAGCTTCACAGTGAGAACTGTAGTGTTGTGAGTCAGGACCAACAGGAGACTGTGTTCACAAGCATTGAGTTAATGCTTCTGATTCAAGCTGAAACATCAATGTAGGTGCAGCACTCTATGTCAAATAGTAGTTTAGATGGCCTAGGAGGTTTCTTGCCAGCCAGTGGCTAGGGAGAAACATAGAAATCCACCACAGGCATGAAGAATAAAGTTGAACTGTTTCTGTTAAACCAGTTGTCCCTGGAAGTGTTCAAGGTCAGGCTGGATGGGGCTTTGAGCACCCTGGTCTAGTGGAAGGTGTCCCTGCCTGTGGCAGGGGGGTTGGAACTAGATGATCTTTAAGATCCCTTCCAAACAAAACCATGCTATGAATCTATGATAATACTTGGTATAAGTAAGTCTGTTATGGTGGCTTCTAGCTGCATCAGTAACTGCATACACATTTTTGAAAAGAGATAACCAAGAGGTGAACATTATTTATAACTATTTTCCATACGTTGGAGGAATAATTTGCAATGTACAAATGGCTTGTGAAGACAACCCATTTGTCAGTTTGAACAGGACTTTGCAGTATATTGTGATGGCCCCATCTTGTGTATGCAGAAGCTGATAAAAAGTTGATGAATTACATTAAATTGTGAATTTGCGGTCCATAATTTATAGCATTACATACAAACATAGTAAAACATTTCGCAGACAAACTTTCATAATCTTCCATGTTAACTGCATAGTAAAGGTTGTCTGACAAAAAATGTTGCTGGATGCATTCTAATAAAGTTTAATCACCACTTTTGCCAATATACTGCATATTAACATTATGGTGCCCTTTTGTTATAAAATATTTCTTGTCAAGTAGGAGAAATCAAATGGCAAGCCATTTAACTGCTGATTAATGCTGAATCAAACAATTTCTTCAGAAACCACCTGCCTTCCTGCCACTGCATTTTCTAAATATAAAGAGTTGTGTTTCTCAGTTGGCTTTCCTTGTGTGGAGACTGGAGATGTTCCCAAACATTTTCCATATTTACTCTTTTGGACTGTTTAATGGGAAATAAGGGATAAAAAACAGAAGGAGAAGTTAGAGAGAAGAGAATTTTATTTTTTTCCATAGTGAAGGAAATCATAAAGGGGTAGATTCCAGCAAATTGCCTCTCTCTCCCTGGATAATCACAAAAAATGAGCAAATGTCCTTGCAGTGCTCCTATGGAGGTCAAGAAGAAGGAGTGAAGAATCCAAGTCCTCCCTCAGGAGTGTGGGGGAAGGAACAAGAAGCCCATCTACTGATGAAAAGAGTCACAGAAACTGGAGACCTAAAGTCTTGGCTTTCCATCACTGCAAAGTGAAAAAAATCTAATATTTCTGTGGTTGGCTTCCCTGTCACCTTATGGGATCAGGATTTACCACAACAGCAAGGCCAGAAAATAGGTTTATGTGGGCAAAGTCTGAATGGAGAGTTCTAAAATTAAAAGAAGCTCATAGAAGAGGAGATGAGATGAAAAGCAAGGCAATCACAGTGAATCAAGTTAGTATTTTGACTGGACAGAGGTGATCATACCTGCTGCACAGCCCATTTCTCCCACCCCCAAGAGGAAACTGGGTGAAAAGTTTCAGCACAGGTCAGAGGCATTAGGCATTCTCCCTGTGTCTCTGAAGGCATCAGCTTCAAATTTTATCCTTTCTGTTCCGTATGTAAAAAGTTACGTTTTCAAATGTTTTCAGAGATTAACGGAGACTTGGTGTCACAGTGTTTGTTTCCTGTACCTGGACACAACCAGGTACAAAGCTGAAAAACCTGGTGGGTGTCACTGTAAAAGGTGACAATAGAAAATTGCTTAGGTCAGCTACTGGCCGTTAAAACCCTTTGAATCAGAAACTAATACAAAATGTTCATGGAAGATAAATGTTGCCCAGCAATTGCACTGATCAATTCACAACGTGAACAAAAGATTTGGCAAATAATCTTAGGGAAAAGCAATAGCTGAGCGAAGAAGAAGGGAGAAAAAAAGAGGTATGTGACACATTTAAAAAATGATGAATATCGAACTAAATTATTGAGCTGAGGAAAAAATTACCAGCCACTAGCAGAGGAGGCCAGGAGCATCAGTCAGGGGTGCTGGAAGGTCTTCATTCTGATTACATTAGCCAAGAAAAGGTCAAATGGAAAGTAGAATTACAGGCTTCTGTTTAATTGCATATTTTGTTACTGTCAGCGATGGGAGGAGTGATCCTTGCTTCTACTCCCAGAGCTGAGCTGCAGGCCAAGCAGGTATTAGGCACCAACGTCTCATCCAAGGGCCCATTTTTCATGCCCTGATCCAGTGCACAGAGCTACTTCCATAACCCAAGCGCAATGGTGGGGATCCCTTACCTTGTCTCTAGCAGGTTTTGGGGCAATCCCATAGACAGTTTAGCCTGAACAAGGGCCATAGGGTCAGTTCTGCCAGGTCCTGAGTGGCATCTCTGAGGAACAGCATTTTTTCAAGTCCCACTGGTACAAAAAGAGCTGTAAGGACTGGACAGTCTCCTGTACAAGCTTCATAATTATTCCATTTAATATGCCATAAATGTCTCTGTGATAGATCAGAAAATCATTTCATAAAAAGAAGTGAGTTCTCCCTTATAGTGGGCCACATTCATCCCTGGTGTAATTCAGCTGACTTCAGCAGAGCTACAGGAGGCTTTCACTTGCCACCACAGCTGCACTCCTCCTCTCCAGTTCAGAGTGAGTCATGGCTCTGTTAATGGGGAAGGATCTATTTTTCTTCTTACATACTCCAAATGGCAGTTTATAAACTGGAAATATTATTTAGTGGTGGTTGTGGTTTTATACTGGGAAGGAAATGAATGATGAATTGCAGCTCCATTTATTGCACTGAATATAACTGCTCTGACTCTGAGGATTGTTTGAAAAGAAAAATTAAGCAATCAAAATTGAATTAAAAGGTCAATAAATAGAAATATAAACCAATGATGGCAAATAATTTTACCTCTATTGGTGAAATGGACTATAGAGTATGTCATGTTATGGTATTAATTGGCCAGCATATCTTGATTAAGAGAGTAATAAATATTGATGATATAGAAAAGAAAGGTGCAGTTTATAGTGTAATTTTCCCAAGTGTCTGAAAGAAGGGGAGGAGTGAAGTTATGTGGGCGGGATTAACCCATGAAGAACTGAGAAGGAATTTCCAGGCTGTATGTCTATTGATGGAGAGGGAAATGTGCTGAGTGTACGAAAAGTTGACAGGATGGAACTGGTTTGCTATTTGAAGTGATAGTGTATCCGAATTATTTTGAGGGTATCCAGGACTTTTGGGTGGGTGTTTTCCTGTAAATGAAGTGAATTTGGAATAAGAATTAAAAGCTGAGAGCAGGGGGAAAAATAACCTTCAGAAACAGGAAGCTGTACCTTCCTGATTTTCGTTCTAACAGTTAGGCAAATGTGTGATGCACGCAGACATTTTTGGAAGTACTCCTACCACATCAATTTCAGCAATTTGTTTTAATGCAGTTAGGCTTGGAGGTTTGTTTTTTTTTGGCTGGCTAATAGCAGGCAAATCCTTCAGTTTATCACACATTTCCACAGCGTCAGCGTCTGAGGAGCTGCCATCTGTCAAATTAATCTAAAGATCAGAGCCCTGTTTCATAATGCCAGATGTGTGTTCATCATTCATATCACTGATATCATATGGGTTGCAGAAATGACTACAACATACTTGGAATAGCAGAAGTCCTTCTTTCACTGACTGAAGACTGAAGTGTATTCAAAATATCACTGAAGGATTCAACCCTGAAATCAGCTGATATACACACTCATTTTACCTTCTGATTCATCCATATATTGCTATCTGTTTGTCTGGCTGAACAGCTGGAAGAGGTGGAAAGATTTGGGCAGCTGTTTAACCAACCAAACCAACAAACCAACAATCTGTGCAAAGCTTTTCCCATTATAATAGTCTTTTTATAGTAATCCCTATGAAAAGTGATGGTAAGTCAACAGGCAGACTTTGAAACCTGTGACTGCCAAATAGTCATGGTTAACTAGATGACAGGCTGACAGTACAAAGAGATGTAAAGCCATGTAAAAGAAATGCTGACGATACTACATCCTTACTGGTAGAAGGGACCACCTTAGGAACTCACTCCTGTAACACTGGGCTGTGCAGCTAACCACTAGAGCTGTCATTTTTTCTGTTCAGTGTGTAGGATGTAATGATTAATGAAACCATTTTTTCTCAGACTGGGACTGACAGGACTGGTAGAGCACTGAATTAATATGAAGAAGAAACAATTTTGAAATCAAAACCAAGCAGAGGCTCTAGCAGTTGTGGCATATCAGGTTCTAAATATAAAATGATTCTTGTGGTCCTACTCCTCTGCATTTTGTATTTGTAATGTGTTGTATGAGAACTTCTACAGCACCAGAAAATGAGTTTTAGGTCACTGAGCTGCAGCCAGCAGCCTCCATTTCAATGAAGTTATATCCAGTGAACTTAAACTTCAGTGAGGCAAGATATTTCAAAGAAGGCTCCACTGAAAATGGGCCAGTACACAGCATGAGGTGACTGAAATTCATGAAATTATTCATTAATTGATAGCAGAGCACAGTGAGAATAAAATATAAGTAACCTATAGTGTTTGCTCTAGAGCAAATAACAGCAGGGCAGAGGCAAACCATCGTGGGCACAGTCCCTAGCCCAGAAGCAAACCTGCTGTTTGGTTTCTGCTTCTGTGATGAGGAGAAATGACAAGGCAAGGCAGGGGCTGGGTGGCTTACTCTTGCAGATGAGATTTTTAAAGCAAAAGAGGCATGCATGGGTTCCATTTTCCCCAGTGCTCTCAGGGCAGCCTAGATCCAGCTGGTGCAAGTCCTCTGACTCCCTCCTGTTCAAAATCACATGCAAACCAAAAGTTTCTATTTTACTGCCTACTGATGGCCATAGCCCCTGCCTCTTTTGATATTACTTGAACCTCCTGATTAATATCTTTTTTCTTTATCAAATCTGGATGCAATACAGTATTTTCGTGCAACAAGTTCTGGGAAATATTCCCACCTCAGTATTTTGCTAAACATGGGATACAAATAATGAACTATTTCAGGAAGTTTCAGAAACAGAGTTCAGTGAGGTGCTCTTGGACCCTCTCTGAAACTTTCTGGTTACTCAGTATGCTAGCTATTTCAGTATGCTTTATACTGAAAGGGCAGTCCACAGTATCTGAGAACACTTGTTTTCCACATATATAATGCTTGCCTTCAGCGTTGTTCAGATTGTTTTTTCCTTCCATTCTACTTGTAAATTTGGTATTTTGAGGGGGAGCAGGAGTAGAGAGCTTCTCAAATCTTTGTCCTAGTGAGAAAGCCTGGCATAACAGACCCGTAATTGAAAGATCATGAAATTCCAAATAACTATTCTGCCATAATGGAGCAAATCTTATCACATATTAATCTCCAGAGTAACTCAGAGCAGAGGAAACTTCTGATGTGTACTGGAAACGAATGAGAGATGTCTCTGTTGAGCACCAATAAGGTCTTTGGGCTGAACTGCAAGAAATTAAGTGGAGCAGAGAGATCTTGGAAAAGGTCTCTTAAGCACAAACAGGCAATCTTGTTACTTCCCAGAGCCTCTCTTCTCTGCAGAAATAAACAGTAAAGAAGGGTAAATTTAGAAAACAGCAGTATGTTCTAGCAATAAAAGGAGATGGGGGAGGGGAAGAGTTGTATTTAAAACAGAAGGCAGCTGTCTTATGGAATGTTTCTAGGATAGTTATATTTATCCCATGCTTTTCCTTGAGGTGCTGGAACTCGTTAAATACCAGAGACATGTTGTCCACATTTGTTATCTAACTTTTTCCTCTATGGCTCATTCAATAATGTATATGCACCAAATGCATTATTTAAGATGTTTAATGCTGGAAGAAGACCAAGGCAATACAGACTGTACATGATTAATGCTCCAGAAACAAACCACAGGAAGATTGGTCAATAGTTAGGAACCCGATTGGGCTTGATAAAAAATTCCACTGGGAAGATCTGAAATTTCCTTCACTTCCAAGGCCTTGAGACCAAGTGAGGAAGTTGCAAGAACAGTAGCCAGCAGATGATAACATCTATTTGGAGGTAGATAAAACCAACACGGGCTGGCCACAGCAAACCCTTTGACTGTAATAGTTCATTTAGGAAGCTATGTGAAGAGACTTCTTTAGAACTTGGAAGAAACTTTCATCCCTTAGGGCTACTTTGTAATTATCTATGTGAAGTCCCAGCACTACATTTAAATATCTAAAACGTACGTTTCTTGGATGCATTTGAGAATGATTTTTTCTTTATCTTTTCCCTTGCAATGATATTTCATAAAAGAACAGAAGCAATTAGGACTGGAAATCCACTGCACTGGTTGCAAATGAGGATAGTGATTCCAAAACTGCTAAGCATTTGCCCTGCACTGATCCCACTGGGGTCAATTTGAAAACAAGCTGCTGTCGGTGGAAGTGGAAACATGCCAGTCATGGAAACTTAAAAAAAAGCTTGCCTTGAAAAAACACTGGGATGCTGACGGAGGTCTTTCAGATACATGAAATACTGCTGTGCTTATTGTTGCAATTTCTAATGTATTTGGAAAGCCATGTCAAATGTCAAGTTTTTCTAACAGCTTAATGGGTAGTTTCTTTAAGAGAAGCAGAGGCAAAATGTCCATCATGTTTTGCTTAAAAGAATACAGACTGCAAAGTCCACAAGAAGTTTTCAGCAAAAGACCAGTTAATGAATTCCCAGAACTGCCACTCGTGTGTTGCATGTGAAGCTTTTGTTCTGCTGTTCATCCTTTCCTTTGTATTTAGATTTTGAGTGAGCTGATGCTGATAGATTTCATTTTGGTATAATATTTTGGGGTGAGGGTTTGGCAGGTGATCTCCTGAGGACCTTTGTGGGACTGCTTTTCTAGGATTTCTTCAACTTCTATAACTGCTTTTACTCTCCCATAGGTGGGACCTCAAAGACGTGCTGATTATCTGATCAGCCCAAAGAAAATTAGAAACATGACACTTGTTTAGGATGTACCTCTCCAGGAAACTTCTCCATCACTTTTATTTTGCACGTTTGGATGGCTTCCTGCAACAAAGAAAGGTTAACACTACTTCTCTCAGTTTAAGCTATAAGTTATTTTTCTATTTTTTCCTCATATAATGAAATAAAATTGCAACCTTTATAATGTAGCATATGATATCTCAGCAAAATAATGGACATAAATGACAGCCTTAACTTCAGACAATGATGAGACTGTACAAGGACTAGAATCTGTACTTTGGGTCCCAAGGAAATCAGCAAAACTCCTATCAGACAGAGATGTTTGGTTATCCACAGCAAGATCAAGGACTAGAACTGCAAGACATTTATTAGTTCAGAAGAACTGGTTAATAATAATACTGATTACTACAATATGTACTGCTTTTTTAATGTACTTTATGTACAGCTGATCATCTTGAGCTTATAGATCAACAATATTTTTCAATTCTGTAATAAAATCAAGGGAAGTTTCATGACAGCTGCTTCAAAATTTCTAACAAAAATATCTTTGGATCAGAAATTAAATTATTCCATTTCAATATATTATTTTGTTAAAGGTGTTTGTCTTAAATCCGATGTTCTATTTTTAAATAAAAAACAATTACCTATGTGTCAAAAAATCCTATTTTGATTGAAATGCAAAATCTTAAGCTGAAAAATGTGGATTTGAAAATCTGACTTTTAATAGTTGTTGCTTGAATGTCTTATGTCTCTGTTCTACTTGTGAGCTGAGCTTGGTAGCCAAGTGACTTGGGTCATAGCAAATGGTGGCTGCTGGTGTTCACACTTGACCATATTGTTTCATCAGGGACAGAGCTGATAATGACCATGGGAAATGCACTTTAGTTAGGCAACCTTCTCAGTAGAACAGATCTGGCACATGGACCCTGTATGTTCCTTCCCAATCTAAAAATGTTTTGTCTGAAATTTTGTATTTCATCCTAAAAAAGGTTCAAGCTTATGGGTTTTTTACAAAAAGGCAAACTTCTTCCAGAAAAACAAGCTCTTTTCAGTGTGCTCAGCTTTCTACCCACTCAAAGCATTCTGAATTATTCAGTGTTCTGCATGTTAATCTTTTGTATGAACCAGTGCAGGTGCTCTTTGAGTGCTGGAAGAAGCCAGTACATAGAATTACTTTCAGTGATAATCTGTGCAGGAAAAAGGAAAAAACTGAAACCTAATCTCAGGAAGAAGAAGTTGTTTTGCATGTTAAGCACTTGGCATCTCATTAAATTGTGACAGATTTTGCACTGCTAGTTGCGTTTTCAGGCAATCTGTCAGAGCAAGTGCTGAGAACCATTCACAGCCTCCCATTTGCAATTGTATACAAAGCTGTTGCAGATTCTGACCATCTACACTCTTCTGTTTTGTTTGGTTAAGGATGAGCTTTGAAATGCATTCCTATTGAATGCCATTATACCACCAGCACTATATGTAAGTAGCTATATGGTACACAGAGAAAATATAAGCAATTCACATTGTGGATTATCTGTGTGTTTTCCTTGAAATAACCACTCATTGAGAGAAACATCTACTTTACTCTGATACAAGTATCGCTATTGCTGGTATCTCCTACTTCTGTAGCTTAATGCAACCTAAACACAAACAAAAATCCACTTCATTAAAGGAATGTCCATCGCATGAGAGAGATAGGTCCAGGGTAACACCAGCCAGTGACTCGGGCATAAAAACCATGGACCTTTGGCTTTCTGTGCATGAGCATAGTGAGAAAGCCTGCTGATTGCCAGAAAATAACCCTGCAAAAATGAAAAGTGCATAGAGGCAGTAGCTCCCCAGCAGAAAATGTTGATTCACTAGAATGTATTTTGAAAAGGAATTGAACTGCATATTCTGTGCTGTTGATCGCAAAGCCCTTGATTTCAAGCTTAACTTTGATATTATTTGGTATCATTAAAGCAGCCAACCTAGAACTGAAGAAAACCTTTTCTCCAATTAATCTATATCCTTCCACATCAATCAAAAACACTGTTGTGTTGAGGCCATGGGCAAGAGGACACATGCTCTGAGCTAAGAGGCAGACTCTTGTGTCAGCAATATGGTGCCTTCCGTGCTGGTGAGTCCCTACTGAGATTTCCACGCTGTGCTACCTGGTGCTTGAGGCTCCTCAGAGGACACTGGCAGTGCTTCCCAAATCACCTTTCAGGCTGTGGCTGGGCAAAAGCACCTCCTGGTGCTGCTGGTGAATGAACGAACTGATGTGAGGCCCCCACTCTGATAACTGTGTGGGAGCATCTTCCCTGCTAACAGCTCCAAGCTGCCAGTCAGATATCAGCGGCATGCAGCTTGTCACCCTCCAGCTGTGCATCTCACCTGTGAGCTGGAAAGTGCTCCAACATGCCATGCTTACCCAGGAACCACTTGCCAGCAGATGGTTGCCAGTGGACAACACACAGCAGCAACAGGAATGTGCACTGACTGCACATCCCGCTGACTCGAACAAAGGTTTTTTGCACAGATAGGTACCACAACCATGGAAACGCACACATTTACCAGAGTCTGGAGCTATTTTTGTTCCTGCCAGCTACAAGAATGTATCCCACACAGCTATGGTAAACTTTTAACAGCATTAGCATGAGGTTAAAATTCTTATGGTGTCCTTGAAATTTATACTTGTGGGCATTTGTATGCTTCTTGATTTGTTTTCTTCAGGCATGTTATACAGCCTGTGTATCATCGCCAGTACTAGCTGTTACTTATGTTTGCAAATAGTGCTTCACAAATAACAGTACATAAAATACAGAGACAACTTCTAGCACATGGGGAATATAAAATATGCAGGCACTTTCAGAAGGCACAGTAGACTAAGGATATTGAATTTCAGGCACTTTATGGAGACACCAATCTTTTGTACACATGCATATTGATTTATAATTATGACTTGAGAGACATTTTACTAATCTAGAAGTATCTAGTTTTTTACTGCTCACAGACTGTGCACGGTTGGATAGCACAAAACCCTTCCATGCTTCTTTACAAAATGTTCTGATTTGAATTCCGTACATGTATATGTGGAAATAAATGCATTGGAGGTAAGCAGTATTTCATTTTACAGTAAGGTTTCTTGAAGTTGTCTCACCAGTTTAATATTTCATAGAAAATTCAGGCTACATTTTGTTCAAAGCCACTTAAAAATAACACTGTCTTCATGTGAAGGTTTCTTTTTCACAATAAAAAAGCACCTCAGGTTTGTGTGGGCTGAGCAGAATCAACAGATGAACTCTCACCAAAGAGTACTCACAATATTGACTAAACATTTCGTTTCTTACTGATCTGATTGAGCAGAGCTTCTGTTTTCAACACTTATTTGGTAGAATATATAATATGTGGTGCTGCTAACGTACAATACACCATTCTTGAGTATTTGGGCCTCCCAGCGACAGAGATGGGAACTGTTTGGTTACTGGCCTCACTGTCTCTTTCCTCAAAAGGATCCTGCATGAGGCAGGAAGGACACAGCTTCCTACAAGCTTCCCTACCGGAAGCTCCCAGAAAACCAGAGGATGGACCCCTCAAAGTGTTGCAGATAGCTCGTTACCCTTCCCTCTCCACCCAAATACCTTACCCATCTAAGCTGGGGCCCACCCCCAACTCTGCCTTCCTGAATTTCTCTAAATTCCACACCCACATTCCCAGAAGTACAATAAAATTAATCCGGTGGCCTCCTGATAACTGGGTAAGTAAAATTAAGCAATCAATCAGTATAGACAGGAATGGTCCCAAGTGGTCAAGCTATAATAAAAAAAACACCCCTAGCTACTCATAGAACACTGCTCCAAACCTCCTTCTAAAGATGAGGTTGAGAATTGAAATTCATAAAGCCACTTGATATGGAGGAGCACGCTCTTGGTGAATGTGACTTTTATGATTAGACTCTCCTCCTACTCACCATGATCGACTCTTGTTCTCCAAGCTATAAACTACCTGTCTCTTCTTCCCTCTGGGTGACAAGCAGCTTCATTTAACTTTAACTTTCAAGTCTCTCACTTTCCTCCCTCTTTACCATCTTTTCTTCTCCACATCTACCAAATATCTTTTCTTTAAACAAAGGCCTAATTGATACATACATAATTAAGATCTGAGCATTTGTTCTCAGCTTGTATTTAGCTCTGAAAATTGCTGCTTCTATTTCAGACCTGAATAAGGGCTTGCATACCTGAAGGTTTACGTAATTTCCATCAATACAAGCTGATCCAATAAAACACACTGCCTCTACCTGCAAACTTTCTGTGGCCTATGTACACCCACTGATGGCTGTGTATTTCCATCATCCCATCCACTGGGACTTCAGGAGCACACTATGCAAACCTCAACTGACCTTCCTGAACGGTTGTTGGGAGAAATAGGAGAAAGAAAGAGAAACCAAGTCAGATCCATACTAATGTGTCTGCACCAAACCTCCTCAGCCAGTGGAAAAGTTAGCCATGCTGTTGTGAAGGTTGCATTTGAGAGGAGCACTCTGTGTTGCTGCAGTCTGTTGTGCTGAATGAGGTTCCTGCCCTTTTGCCCTGGAGAATTCAGTTTTCTCTTACCCATTCCTCACCCTGCTCTCTCTTCTTTAGGAGATGCAAGTTGGTAAGAATGCCTTTACATTATCCTAGAAATCATGGATTATTTATGCTAGATAAGCACAGATAGTTATTTAAATGAATATGGATATTTGCTGGCACAGAGGAATGTTGCAATAGTCTATTCCTTTTCAGCTTAGAGAATTAGTGTCTTGGATCTTCAAGTGTCATTCACATTAGCTCTCATAGCAGAACTCACGTCACACAGATGTTATTTATATTGTTTATTTTCTACTGTGGTATGATCACTCCCTCAAATGAAGCTTATACTAAGTGCTTTTTTAAAAAATCGTGTTCCAGTAAAACATTCTGTTTGTTTTTGTTATATAGAAAGAATGCCAAAATCCAGGGAAAACAATACTGAGATGTTTGTATTAGAGAAGCCAAGCAGATCCATCTCGGCTCTGCCTCCAGCTCATTAGCTTCTCATCACAAAAAGCCCAGGGGCTGCTCTGACCTTGGATCAGCTCATCTGTACTATTGATCCTCTTAGTCCAAATGACTTTTCAGTCTGTGGTCTCAGCTCTGCTCGCTTGACCATGGGTTCGTGCAGCCCAGATCACTCTCCTGCAGCATTGCTACCACCCTTTTTAGACATACTGTGAAAAAACAAAGGGAGACTTATGGTTCAGATCTCCTGCCCCACAGTCTTTCAGAGATAGTGGCAGACTGTATTTTTCTTTCCCAGCACAAGGTGCTATGAGCTGCCAGATGCTGGGGCTGTTCCATACCACCCATCAGAGACAGTTTAATTTAGATGTTACCCTACTGTCCTTCCAAAGGACAGGCAATGAATCCCCCTTGATGAGGTGATACACTTACTTGGTTTTACTACAGAGCCATAAAATTTGTTAAAATTAACACTATGCTCTTTAGGTCTGTCTCGGTGCTTCTCTTGCATGTTCCAGCACCTCTGCATAAACCAATCATCTTCATGATGATTGCTGGTCCACATCAAAAGAGTGGTAAGGCAGCAATTCCTGCTTGCATATGAGCCTCATGTACTCTGGATTGCATCATTTTTTGTTATAGAGCAGTCAGGTACACTTGAATCATGCAAAATAGACACTGTCTGTTAAAATACAAGCAAATTTAGCACCCATTTTTGTGGAGATAGGTGCCTTGGAGATTTGCAAGGCTGCTGCCTGACCTCTGAAGACATCCTCATTAACATCTACATTATCAGCCAAGCCGTTTGAGGCTGCCTATGAGGAGGTGGTACCTCAGCCAGAGATCAGAAAAGGCTTCAAATTTGATCACTGCTTCTCAAGTCTCCATTTGTGAAATGAACAACTTGAAGAGGACAAAGAGACACAGTGTCTATCCTGAGCTATCAAAATCCTCTAGGGAAGCATCTGAGCCAGCAGAGGAACAGTTACTTTCCCCTACTCCTTTCATCCATTGCCAGAGCAGGGGACAAACACAGAGGAGTGACAAGGATGGGACTGCTGATCACCAGAAGTCCACACAGCCATGGTGGGGCAGTGTGATGCTCCCTAAGTGGAATAGAACAATATGCTTTGATGAATAGCTGTAACTGCAACACAGGTTAAAATAAAATTAACCCTTTTCCCCCTAAAATTATATATGATGGTTACATCATGGATTCTGTCATAGTAGGCTATAGCTGGATTGTGCAATGCTTTAAAGCACGAGACAAGGTTTTACTATGGCTTTGTGCTCCTGCAGCAGGATGTCATAGTGTTTTGATGAAGAAACATCACCTGAGCATAATGTACTGAAATATCAGCAGTATGAACATAAGACCTAATTACTGATTACCTTTCATCTTAAGATTCTGAAAAGAATTGTGACATTCTATATTGTGTTGTGCAACCAAATTTGAGGAAATTTTGTAACTTTGTATTAAATCACAAGTCAAGACTCTGTTCCTTTTGTTCATGAAAAGTCTTTGCTGATTTCAGTGGGGTAAGTCTATTTTAAAATTAAAAGACCTTTCTTACTCAGTAGGACTATCTAGAGTTACAAATAAACATACTCCTTCTAAGGCTTCCATATTTTACATCTTTTTTTCAACATGTAAAGATTAGCTGTGTGTATTAAATGTGTTTACAAGATGCATGTACTAAAGAGGATGGAACATTGGGAGGTGCAAGGGCTAGAAAGTACAAGGTAAAAGAGAAGGAGGCTGTAGCACACGTATATTCCCACTGCTCTGAGCTGAAACCTAATAGCTAAGGTCTTGAGAGACCTAATGAAATGACTTAGCTTTCATATGCAGTTTTGATAGCATTCATAAGAAACTTGTCAGGGCCCCAAGTATGCCAACAGCCTCCACAGCCATCTTTCTCTATAATCCTCCTCTGCAGCCTCTTCCACCTCACACATCTAAGGGTTTAGCTGCCTGTGTTTGAGGTCTGCACTAATAAGGTGTGGCTGTTCAAGCTTCAATTACACTTGTGTGAAAACATCTAAGCTGTAAGAAAGAGCAGTAAGAAGCCTCATCCACAGTCTCTGCTCTTGCACCCTGTGCTCCTGGCCTGGGAGCTCTGTCACCCACCCTTCTAATCCCTTTTGATAGGGCAGAGGTAGATAAAATTAATATCAGAGGATTATGTAGTCATTAATGGTGCTCTGAAATGGAAACTGTAGGAAGAGCCATAAGCTATGGTTACCAATGTTACTTATTACTGAAGTCACTCATTCAATTGTATTTGTTAAATTTGCTGCTAAGATTTGCCTAGCAGATACCTGTGCCCTTTGTGCCCTTTGTGCCCTTTGTGCCCTTTGTGCCCTTTGTAGCTACTTAGTGGTAAAAGTTCACAGTGGGCAAGTGAGTGCCAATGCACACCATCTCTCATTTTCTGTGTCTGTCTTCCAGGGAAGCACTGCCTTCAGACACGTTCGTGGGTCATTGGCCAAGTTAATTCAAAACATCAACTAAATAGCCTGTAATTGCAATGATTTACATGTAAGTGCTATGCTGAAACTATACTGTTATTCCTACCACAGGCGCACAGTGCAGAGGATTCACCTCATGCTGCTTGAGTTGATGTTATGCTGGAGACCTCATAGGTAAGAGTTCACTGAACTCAGTTTGCTCCATTTGCTCTGTTTTTGCTTTGCAAACATAGTTGTCAAATGAATATAATTGCTAGCATAGGGTTGTTGGGTTTTTCCTGTCAAGGAGCAAGAGGACTTTGTGAAGGCTTAAAGATCTAACTGAAAGGTCAATTGGCATAATCAAAAATTTAAGTAATAAATCTATTATCACACTTTCAATTTCATTACCTAATTAATGATTCCTTCCCCTGGGTTAGACTTGGCATTTCAGTGTGCAAAGCACGGCAATTCTCAATAGCCAGGTATATTTTTTAATGTACTTTATGGCCAAGATAATTTGTGACACAAAAACTCCGAAGGACATAATGGTTACTTTGTTCTCTAGGCATCAGTTATATACTCCTTTAATTTAGAAGTGTGTACAGTGGAACAAGGGAATAAACATCAAATACAGAAATGGACTTGAATTGGGATGTTTATGTGCTTGTACAACTTTTTGCACGATCTGAATTGAAACCAGCAAGAAACATTCTGGCAATGTTTCATTCAGACATTCTGGTCTCAGTCCAAAATAGTTCCCCCTCTTTTGCAGCAGTGAGGGAGGAAGGAGAAGAGGGACACAGAGGGAAAGGCACATTTCAGCAGTAGAAAGCAGAAAGAAGCTGACTATCATGTCTTCTCTGCTGTTGTAAACCAAACCTCATTCATTTGAAATGTTTTTGTTTAAAAACACTGCATTGAAGATCCTCTGGAGTGGCAGAGACAAAATACTGGCCTATTCTGCTAACAACTCTCCCAGAAGTCAAATCATGCATTATACCAGTTTTATACTGATCATAATTACCTTTTCCCACTGAACCCCATGTATTGCTGATATATGCACAGGGTAGTGATAGTATTTTGTCACTGCTTTTTAATACTGAATTTAAATGTGGTCTAAGCAGATAAATAGCAAGCTGTTTACAGATGCAGTACTGAGAATGTAATTAACCATCCTACTTAATGAAGTGTCATTGAGTATCACCAAAGGGCTTAAGGGTATGTACGCAATATGGTATACAATATGCTTTTACCTACTTCTCAGTTCTCATCCTTTTCAGTGCCTCATCAAACTGAGTTCTCAAGAACAAACAACACAAAATCTCATCAGGAAGTAAAGCTTTGGAATACATTAAAGATCCTGAGTCATCCAAATAGGCCAGTGCAGGACTGGCAGGGTTTTCCTTTCCTACCGCACCAGGGTAAGAGATGTCCAACATTAGGCAGCCCTTGCCCTTAGGCCTTGGATTGAAAGGTTTTCTGCTTCCCAGAAAATTTGGGCATACTTCAGATCCCAAGAAATGTGCCCTTTAGAGATACATCACTAAGAGACATGTACAGGGGGAGACTGACACCACTCTGTTCTGATGTAACTCCACAACCAAATAAGTACATAGGCTGGTTCTCCACTCAGGGAACAACTTGAGACCAGATGGCAGCAGGAAACCTGGTAGTGAGTATTAGGACTGCTGAGATATTCCTGCAAATACAGAAAATGTGCTAGAGATAGGAACTGCAGTGAGTTTATTGTGCACACAGAAGCCCTCTTTACTCATGTGAAATTTGCATGAAAATACTTTCACACATCTAATTCCATGCCACCTGGCAACACAGCAGTGCATTACTGACAAAACTATATACACACAAACAAGCAAAAACTTTCCATGCTCTAGGTCAGACCCCTTTGCAGGTGGTGTCCAGAAATTTATATCATATGGTTGCACTACGTTTCTTTATGGAGGCTGTATTTCATAGCTGTTCTTGGAGCAACATAAGGATCTCACTGATGCTGGCCTTGCACTGGGCTGGGGAATCTGTTGGTCTCCAGAGATCCCTTTTGACCTAAGCTATCCCTGAATTCTATGAATCGGTTTGAAACATGAAACAAGGTAAATAAATGCTCAACAAAATGGCAGCATCCTCTGTAAAAGAAGCCCTAGCAAGTTTTTTTGCCTTTTCTGGATAATAGGGATGTTATTTAATACCCTTCCTCAATATCAGGTGAACACATCTGTTCACAGTTGCATAACATCATTAAAGTTTCAGCTTCTGAAACTTCGAGTAATTTATATAAATGGGCCTACTTATTACGCATAAACCCCAAATGCCTAAAAAAAATATAAATCCAGGACTACTACTAAATTTTGCAGCTGAGATCAGAGCTAATTGGTCCATTAGGGCCATAGCCAGCGCTCCATCACGCTGCCGTATCCACTGTAGTTCCTGAACTGCTTCTAATTGACTGATGATTTCCTTTCTGATCATTTAAGGGAGTAAATACTGGACTTTTGTTTTGGCCAGACCAGTTTCTTTAGGGTTTGAGGAGAGGGTCAGGAGCAGGTCTGTGACAGCACATCTCCAGATCTTTGTCCTGCTCTGGAGGCCCCGATGCTGTTGGGTTGCAGGGGGCTGTTAGACACCCTGGCAGGCCGCTAATGCTCACCATCCAATTGGACAGGTATGCCAAATACTACAAGGAAAACGGGGTGGACAAGAGGACACTCTACAAGGTGTTTGGGATCCGGTTCGACATCCTGGTGAATGGCAAGGTAAGGATGGCCAGGCCCTGGGTTCATCCCTGGATCCCCGGGATGGCAGTGCCACATCCTTGGGAAGGTACCAGCTCTGTAACACAGCGCTGGGGTCTTGTGGGGCCAGGGAACCAGCGTGAGTGGTGTAATTGGGTGCTGGCCTGATCACAGCAGCCTTGGGGAAGTACCAGGGAAGGGAACATAGAAAGGAAGCCCATTTTAGAGGTCACATCTATAAGCTGTGGTTTGAGCAGTGGTTTGGTTCCAGAAAACATGATGGGTTCGGGAAACTATGGAAAGTCAAAAACTTTCCGGTATTTCCAAAAGCTGAATATTTGCCTTTTTCTATTTTGTCTTTTTCTTCCTTGAGAAAAGGCTTTCCTTCTTGTTTTCCACTGGGAATATTTAAAGGGGGTGTGTGTGTATATCTGTGTGTGTGTATATGTATGTATATATATATAAATGTATAAATAAATGGATAAATAATATAGGAGGCAAAGTGATTTCAACTTATGTCAGCCTAAAACCAACCTACCAGATTTTTCTGTTTGGCCTATGAACTTAAACCCAGCTCTTACCCAGCTCCTCTTTCTGTGCTGTGGTTATGGTTTGGGCTGCTGCAAAGGCACTTCAGCTGAACCCCACCTACAGCTCTGGGCCCCTTTTATTACCTTTTCCCCTGACTGTCACATATCACCTGTTTTCTCTGGTTTTATTCAGGCAGGCAAATTTGACATCATCCCAACCATGACCACCATTGGCTCTGGAATTGGTATTTTTGGAGTGGTAAGTTCAGATATTTCCAAGCCTTTCAAATTATTCTCCTTGCCTATGAAGTGAAGTGACCCTCACTTGTGGGGCAAACTGGGACAAGCTGGAAGTACAAGGTGGCACAAGTGATCTGGGAGGGCAAATCCAACCCTAACTGCTCTTTGATTTAAGGCCTCTGTCCTCTGCGACCTGCTCCTGCTGCATTTTCTCCAAGGACGGGACTATTACAAGCAGAAGAAATTCAAATACACAGAACAGGAGCCTGTAAGTAACAGCCCTACGGAGGCTTTTGTGGGTGTGTGAGTGAGAATGTGTGCATGACACAACATTCATACTGAGCAGCAACCATGTGCCTTCCTGAGCTAGTGGGAATCCCAAGCCCTTGGGACTGTCAGAGACTGAGATCCATGAATGTCATCTCCAAAAGGAGACATCTTCTGTGTGTGACTCACTGTTAACAAACAGCTTTATTCTCTCCTTTTATGTGCAGATATTCCAATATCTGGTAACACTTGCATTGCTTTAAGGGAAGCAAGGGCAAGCCAGTGCTTTAGTAAACTGGAAAATGTCCCCTCTTCTGCTTCCTGAGAACACCTTCATGACTGAGGGATGTTTTGTGGCCTTTCAGGCATAAAAACAGCTCCCCTCAAATGCATCTGAAAACATGCTTATACAGTGGGGGTTGGAAGTTGCTGTTCAACATTTTTCCTGGCATTAGAAAGGGGTGGGTCTGTGAAGGAGTCACTGTTTTCTCTCATTTAACCCCCAGTCAAAGTCACATAAGAAGGAAAAGGAGCTGGACAACGCACAGCGAGAGGTGAGTGGTGTTTCACCAGCCCTGCTAGCATACAGCATATGGGTCTCAGGGCTATCCCAAGGCCACTGGGAAGGCAGCAGGGGTCCAGGGAAGGCATGGAGGAGATGTGAACTGTGGGCTGCAATGTCTAACCTGGGGTCAGCAGCTCTTCCCAGGGCAGGCAAGAGCAAAGGGCAGTACTGTGTGTGGGATGTGGGATTGACATCACATCTGCAATGGCAGCATTGCTTGAAGAGGTGCAGTGCGGGGCAAGACACCAGAAATCACTGTGCATCTTTCTCTCTTGGCAGAATCCACATTGACTGACAGATCTGCACCCTCTTCTTCCTTCTCCTCTCCTAAAACACAGTCATCATCCCCTGTCACCACCCTTTACCAGCTCCAAAACCAGCAGGAGCAGCATCTGACACCAGATCAAGGGAACATGGCACCCTGCAGCCAGGGCAGGGTCCAGCCGGCCCAGCACCCTGCCTCTGGTGGGATACACTGCGATGCTCAGAGTGGGTTAAGCTAAGGGACCCTCAGGGCCCTCCACCAGCCCTGCTGCACCCTGCCTCGTGTGCTGAGTCCGTGCCAGGGCATCCTGTACCTGAAGCCCCTGGGAGAGCATCACTGCCTCTCCTTCCCCAGGAGCACTCTTGGACAGCTCCAAATTGAGAAGGGGAAGGAAGGAGAGCAGGCACGAATCATTCCCAGTCCCTCAGCATGGGAGAAAAAACAGTTCTTTTGTAAGGATGTATTTTATTAAAGAAAATAAACCTTTAGTTTTTCTACTACATCCATTTGAATGCCCATGAATGGTGTGGGGTACGCAGTGCTTTGTGGCGTGTTGAGGGGGTTGTGCATGCAAAGCAATCCTATCAGTTGAGGTAGAGCATGAGGCTTTCTGTGCAGGCTCCCTTGGGCTCTGCTCTCCTCTGCAGGGCCCCTGGGCCTCTGGCCACGAGCAGGGGTTGTTATCAGGGTTGTCACTTGGGTTTCCTCCTCAGACAGGCTGGCTGGCGGAGAGCACTGGCGCGCTGCCGGCCATCAAGAACTGCTGCCCTGAGCCAGCTCTATCTCCTGCTGCCCACAGTGGTCAGTGTTAGCTGGTCAGAACTGATCTGCTTGGCCTTAGCCTCACAAACCAGGTCTCTGCACCCCAGAACACAGCTTCCCTTCTCTGCTAGAAGATTTGCACCACTCAGCATGTGCAGTTGGACCCAAGCTCCACATTGCTGTGAGCAGACCCTGTCCTGTGCTGCTGGCTCTGTTCAGTTCTCTAGGATGCATCAGCACAGGCTTTCCACAAAGTCTCTCTTGGAATGTTGTTTTGCTTCCCCTGGAGGAAATTTTGCCTTGGTCACTTCAAAACTGGATCCCAGCTGCTGTGGGGAAAGTCAGTGAAGAAGGCATAGGGATTCCTCTGTCTGTGGCTCTAATGCCGCTGGCTGTGGTGCGGAGCATGAGCCTGTGGGATGGATGCACCATTCTGGGCTTTTAGGGCCACAATGGCACAAGCCACAAGCATTTCCAGATGATATCTGGTCACAAGCTCAACAAGAATTTCAAGCCATACATTCCCCAGAGGGAGATCATTTGCTCTCAGAAGAATGCCTCAGCTTTCACAGGCAGGGGTTTCTTTTAAGATTATCCATTTGGCTGTTTCACCCTTTCTCATGATGTGTAAAAGAGGTGCCAGGTGCTTATATTAAAGATGCACTGAAGCTGAGGATAAGCTCCCTGGTCTCTGGCGGAGTCCGTGCCGTCTTAGTGGGCACTGAGGGCAGAGGCTGGTGGCATCCCTGCTCTCCTGCAGCACTCCTGGAGATGAAGCACTGCACAGTCACTGCCAAATGTAATGGTGCAGCTCTCCAACAGGCTGCAACCAGCAGAGGGGACTGGAAGACCATTTCATACATGCAAGCCTGGGGAAAACTCTGCTGCTAAAGATTAGACGCAGAGAAGCAAGAGTGTTCAGGTAACCTTTTACATCCACTTAAACTGGGTCAGTCTCCAGTCATAGCTTAACCAGTGCAAGGCTGCAGGTAGAGCAGGCAGTTGTTTCTGCCTGCTTAATCTTTCAAGCTGCTTGTAATGAAAAGCCCCTACTCTTACCTAGGAAGTATTAAAAGGCAGAATAGGAAATTAAGAAAAATGCTACTTGTAAATGATCCCCTGTAGTTCCTATTCAAAACCTCTGAGCTGGAATCCCTAAAAGTCCCAAAATTGCTTTAAAAATTGTGGGAGGGTTTATTTTCATCTCCTTGTTTGTTTTTTAAAATGCACCATCTGTGGGGGTCCTTTGCTTTGGTTTTCATTCATTTCTGCAACCAGTAGAATGAGACACTGTAATTCCCATTCTTTCACCAAAACCAGCTCCTCATCTAAGCCAGGGTCCCAGAGCCCATGGCTTTCAGGTGGGTGCCACACAGACCCATAGCTGTCTGGAGGAAAACCAAGCATGTGTTTGGTTTTAACATAGTAGTTCCTTCTGTGGCATGAAAAGGCAGGGAAAGGCCATGGCAATAGTTTCTGTCCCTCCTTTTGGCAGAGGGGCTGGAGCTGGGGCACAGGGGTGGGAGAGCAGGGAGGAAGGGCTGGTCTGCTCAGCTCCATTGGGGAGCCTTTGCTGGCATTGATGCTCTGTTTCAGTTTGCTGAAATTCAAGCAGAATTACTGAATGTAGCACAGAACATCTAAAACACTGATAAATGGAATTAATGGCAAGTTTATGATTTTCCCTGAGAAAGGCTGCACCCTGCAGTGTCCTGTGCTGCTGCTGAGCTTGTTGCATGGAGGTCTTTCAGTGCAAATCCCAGCAGGAGGTGTGGGTGACCAGCAGGACCGTACTGCTATCCTCTTCCTTTGCCCTGATCTTGCTTTTAGGGTCAGCGAAGAATCTCCTGTGCTTGGCATCTGTTCTTGTCAGAAAATGACTATATTAGCAGCTGTAACAGAGCAGCCAATGTACTCTGCTGCTCTGTGACTCTTGAGCAGTGAGCTAAAGTGTCACAGAAACCCAAAGGGATTTGGCTATCATGTGAAGACTCCTTCAATGACAATTTGCTGCGTTGCTTCCTATTTACGCTGTGGCAATTGAGGCTTAGGTTGATTTAGTGTTTGTTTTTTAAACTCCTTGTTTAAATGCATTTTTGTTTTAACACAGTTATTTAGCTAATAGAAAAATACCACTTGAAAGGGAACCTTAAGTAAATCAAACATGCCTCCAGTCCTTTCAGACAGAAAACACACAAGAAATAATATATATTCTCCAGCTAATCATTAGAATATATAATCTCCAGCTAATCAATCTCCTTATCATTACAGACACCACCAAAAAGCCCTTGTAGTGATGTTGTTAGGGTCTAACACAGTACTCTTGTGCCAGTCATGGGTGTTAGATGAAGAAAGAGAGTGAGCCGTGAGTGCAGTGTGACTATTACCATTTCACAGAAAGGAAAACCGAGGTACAAGCAAATAATTGCTGAACATGTATGTGAATGTGGTGAGCAGATTCTGCCTCTGAGGAGATACTGTCATCTGTGAAAGTTACCTGGTTTTCATCCCTCAGGCATGATTACTCTGACAGTAACCAAATGGCACAGATATTCCAGAAGAGCAATTGCAGAAAAACTTACTTGGCAGCAATTATGCTGGTTAGTGATGATGCAGGGATGAGGAATTAGATTTCAACCTCTGCAGAGCTGGCAACATTTAATCATTATGTTTGTGCACAATTCCCAGCACAATGGGGCCCTGATTTCCACCTGGGGCTTCCAGACACTGTAACAATGCAAATTAAAAATAAAGAACACTGTGCAATCTCCACTATCTCTAAGCCCACTCATTCTTTCTCTGGCACAGCAGAGTCCCTTTTATTTCTAAGTCACTCCTTCACTTAGGACATTATTGGATTTTTCCCTAAAAAAGCACCTGCCTTTCTGGATGCACTAATTTCCTTTCTCTTTTGATGTGAGAAAGCATGTTTTCAGTCAGATAAATCCTCTGGCTGACACACAGTGAAACACTGACAGGAACATTTATGTGCTCCCAGCTCTAAAGGATGCTTTTATTTCCTTCTGTCCCAAATATGTGCATTCTCAGGCTAGATTGTGCTGGGTGGTAAAAGGACCCTCTCTGTCAGTAGAGCACTAGACATCTGCAGTTCAGTCAGCACTCATACTCCCGGTGACAGTGCAGTTGTTACAGCTCATTTTCACTGCTGCCAGCTCTGCATTAATTATACCACACTATTTTCTTTTGATTTCTTTGGTGAAGATCTATTTCTAATTGCTTTATTGCCTTATTTTAGAAAGTGTAAAAGCCAAAAGTGTCCAAATGGATTCTGAATATAGCAACGGCACAGTCAAATGATGGGCTTTTTAGCAGGGGTGAATCAAGATAGCTCCAGTTAACAGAGCTCTGCTCACTGGTACCAGGCATGGATCCTGCTCAGCTTTATGGCACCAGAAAGGGATTTAGCCCAAGTTGTTCTTAGAAGAAATGATGGGTTCAACTCTTTTTTCACCTAAACATACTTGTGAAATGCCTGGGGAAATGTCCAGTCTCCCCCTCATGACTGTAACTCAAGGACAGGGTTAAATAAACACGCTCCTAGTCCTTGTGCCCAGAAAACACATGGGAAATAACAGGTTCCAAACAACTACATCTGATCATTATTGAACAGAAATACCAAAGTCTTCTTTTAATGTTGTTATAGCCATCATGGTCTAAGCATCAGAGATACTGTTTGCACTGGTTATTGCTGCTTTTTAGTGTAATTGTCTGTGTATTATAAAAAGTGAAACTGAGGCACACGATTTGTTGTTGTTATTGTTTTCTTTGGAAAAAATAGCAGGTTCTGACTGGGAGTAGCTAACCAGGTTATTCCATTTGGTCAAGTGCTAGCAGTCTCTGCCAGAGGCGATAGTTTCAGACCCTGATGCCGATGCTAAAACTGCACTGTAGACGTCACTGGTGATTTAAACTGCCTGATGCTAAAGGAGACAGGTCCTTAGGGGATAATCTTCAGCACTTTCGTAGCAGTCAGCATCTTCTAGGCAACTCAAAGCCAAATGTGAATCAGCCCAAATGACTCTGAAACCTTTGAAAATACTTCTCAGCAGTAGTTACAGCAAGAGGAGAGGAGTTTTACTCATTGCTCAAGAGATGCTAAGTTGAACCTGTATGAGCAAGGCCCTGCTTGATTGAATTGCAAGCCCATGTGAAATACATTAGTATTTTATTTTACACATGTTATGGTCTTTCCAAGCAACTCTCATGCTCTGGAGCCATAGGAGCAATCTCTTCATAGACACAGCCACTTCCTGGGTCCTAGGCTTTTCTACCTGGGCATCCAAGGAGATTGATGGGGCTTTTACTGCTCAGGGCTTCAAGAGGCTTTACTTTAGCTCATGGATATATTCAGAGTCCATCATAGCCAACAGACAGCCCAGAAGCTCAGGCTGGTGACTGTTTTGAGATAATATCTAATCAGTGATCATTAGCTAATATCTAGAGATGCTGGAAGAAGGCAACATCTTTGGAAGCCTATGGCAAGGAGGCTGGAACTAGATGATCTTAAGGTCCTTTCCAACCCAAACTATTCTATGGTTCTAATTTGAAGTCACAAGGCTCTCTGCTGTCCTGTTACAATCACAGAATAGTTTAAGTTGGAAAAGACCCTGAAGATCATTGATTCCAGCTGTTAACCCAGCACTGTATTTCTTTGGACAGCCTGTTCCAGTGCTTGACAACTCTTTTGGTGAAGACATTTTCCTAATGTCCAGTCTAAAACTCCCCTGGTGCAGCTTGAGGCCATTTCTCTTGTCCTATCACTTGTTACCTGGGAGAAGAGACCAACCTCTACCTCACTACAACCTCCTTTCAGGTAGTTGTAGAGAACAATAAGGTCTCCCCTCAGCTTCCTTTCCTCCAGCTAAACAACCCCGTTTCCCTAATGATTAGTGTATCATCTTCACTACATTTGGATGCTTCTCTGAACACAGTGACAACCTGAGTCAGGTTTTTTGGGATGGGAAACAAAGTTGGTAGTAAACCACATGCTGCGTTATTAATATGTTGAGTTGTTTTGAGGTATGAAACCCATAGTAAGAAATACATTTGTTTCTAAAGCAGAGGATTATTTGAGACTCACTGGAAGGCATTTTTACCTGCTTGTTGTCCCAGCGGGAAGGAGCAGCAGTCTGCAGAGGGTTGAGTCAGGATGTGAATTTAATCCAACTCTTGCTCTCTGGCTGAAGCCAAGATCCCCTGGTGGGGACCCTGCCTGTCACAGCGGAGCCCAGCGAGCCTGGAGGAGAGTCACTTATCACAAAATCAACATCCTCAATGAATCCCACAGGAAACACACTTCACAGCTGGGTGCAGGGCTGCAATGGGAACCCCTCGACCCAGAGGCAGAGTCAGCTGCGAGCCAAGTAGGTAAAAGAGACTGGGAGGGAAATGTAAAGCCAAGGCATGAGTCATAAAACATAGGAGGACATCTGCTTGTAGGAATTCCTTGAGCGACAGCAATGGAATTGGCTGGCGTGCAGTGTGTCCTGGGTTCAGCCTTAAACTATGACACAGTGTTTCTGCCCATTGCCTTCAGGCTTCAAAGCGTGGTTGTACATAAAGGTCAGGGTTGACTGTTAGAGCCTGGATGAGGGGACACTATCCCATGCCAGCACCCCCGAGAGCAATTCCACCCTGCCCAGGAGGTGTGAGGTGTGCTCCCATCGCCACCACCTCAGTGCCAGAGGAGAACGCGCTGCTTTGGCAGCAGGAGAACCACTCTCAGCCTGGCCACCGCTGACCCAGGGAGCAGCCAACATACTGCCTGTCCGCACGCCACCGGCGTGCCCACACCGTGTCCGTCTCACCCCATCCTTCTGCCTGGCACCACTGCCCCAGGCCGAGCGGAGCCTGCTTAAACCGGCAAAAATCCCCCCAGGAACCTGTTCCCAGCCCCAGGTGTGCTTCTAGTCGGGCACCACACAGACCCGAAAACGGGCTGTTTTACCCCAAAACTGCCGTCGGGGCAGGGCACGGCGGGATCCCCAGCGTCACCTCACCCTCACAGGCAGCAGCCGGCAGGAGGCGCGGCCGGCGCCAGCCAATGGGAGCGGGCGGGGGGGCGGTTCC
>JANHGB010053270.1:0-11840 GCA_026283785.1 Coracopsis vasa
CTTAGCATGCCTTCCAGGAGAATCTGCTCCAAGATTTTGCCAGGCACAGAGGTGAGACTGACTGGTCTGTAATTCCCCGGGTCATCCATTTTCCCCTTCTTGAAAATGGGGGTTATATTTCCCTTTTTCCAGTCGTCAGGAACTTGACCTGACTGCCACGATTTTTCAAATATGATTGACAGGGGCTTAGCAACTTCATTTGCCAGCTCCATCAGGACCCGTAGACAGATTTCATCAGGTCCCACGGACTTGTGCACATTCAGGTTCCTAAGATGATCTCAAACCCGCTCCTCTCCTACAGTGGGCCTAAGGTCTTCATTCTCACGATCCCTGCGTCTTCCTTACAAGACTTGAGATAACAGATCTACTTCTGAGAGGAAGGTGTAAAAACAGGCTTTAGACACAGGTCCAACATCAGACATTAAAGGGTTTAATTCATCATTTTTTACATTATTAAGAATATTTGTGAAGGATCTATAATTAAAACTAAAAGAGATGTCTCCTCCTTTTGCCAGCAGCTGTGTTACATCAATTAAATGGATAAATAAGATCCTTCCCCAGAGGGGATATCATGTGACCCTCTATTGATTAAGGCTGCAGTAGAATGTTATTTGCAATCTTACGGCATAATGCAAATCAGGAGGTAGCTGTCGTGGTTTCAGAAGACAAATTGCCGCTATCTTAGACAATTCATAGACCTCTTCCCTTCTTGTTGCCATTAATTCACAGTTAATGCATGTCTTAAAAGTCTTAGTTTCTTAAATCAGTCAATGGCACTGTATTCAACTCAAAACTGGGTGTAAGTCATAGTCTACGTGTCCCTGCATTATAATGTGTATTAAACTGAACATTCCATCTACAATTACTTCAGAACTACACACTGTATAATTGGATAACACAACTTCAAAAAGTTTGTGAAATTAGACACCTCCAGCAACCTGCATAAGTGTTCCCAGGAAAGACAGGCCTCCCCCACTGGGCACAGATCCAGAGATGCCCACCACATAGAACATTTTAAGTCTCAGCTCAGTTTTGTGTACTTGATTTTCACAAGCTAAACATATGGCTGGAGCAAGTCCACTAGTCAGAAACTGTGCAAATAACTGCAGCTACAGATCAGTTTTGAGATTGTAAAGAACACCAGACCACAACCCAGAAGACACTTTGCTCCTCTGTTGAACTGTAAATCCACCATTATGCCCTTCATGGGAGAATCAGAGGGAAGAACAAAAATCTCTATTTAAAGGACTGAAACACTCTGCCAACTTGAGAAACCTTCAGAAAAAGAGCAAATCTTTCTTTACTTCTAAGCAATCTCTCAGTTACAACAATTAGAAAACAAGAGCAACACTTCTCAAAACACGTACCAGCAATATTTAACATTATCAGAATATTCTCCAGACCCTAAAGAAACAGTCTTTAAGTGGTCTTTAGTGGTTGTGAAGTTGTAGGACATAAGGTAAGGTCTCTGAACGTAAGGAACAAGTCTGAATAATAGTGGACAGTAGAACAGTAATAGATTCAGACAAAAGTTAGTCATTCTGTGTGTAGAAAAGAGTGCTCAATCTACCATCATCTGTTTGCCATGGCACAGGATTAAAAATTAAGTGTCCGCTGCCTGATCTGTTCCAGGTAAGTCAATTGATTAGAATGTGTTCATCTTCCCATTTAACTTAGCAAGTTTAAAAGTGGCAGGTTTGCTTTTCCATTATTTATAACATCAGAGCTTAATAAAATACATGGAAGGAAACACCAGTAGAACTGTTGTCCAAAGATGATCTTGCAAAGTGATAACAAAGTCTGTAAAAATATTGCCTTGTAAAAAATATGGAGGAGGTTAAGATTCCAAAGAAATCAAAGATAATTCAGTACACTTCATTTGGCTAGACATGCACATCAATAGCACTACATTATTACTGGCATATGTAGGGAAATTATCTGGTCCTCCTACAAATGGATTTCTGTTCAAATCTTATATTTCATTCTCCTGGAAATTTGGGAAATTAATCTCAACCTATTCTTGATGAGTATAAACGCTCAATACAGAGCAAATGTGAGTAGTAAATAAATAAGGATACAAATACCTAAAGAGTTAAATCATGCTCTGGCTGTTTACAACTTCAAAAGAGGCATTTGGCACCCTAAAATATGTCTGTAATCATTGCTCTTTTCTTTTCCCGCCTTTGCTTTGGAAAGGCAAACCAGTCATTTTTGAGTTCTGACTATGAAGAAGTCCTCTCTTTTTTGAAGATAACACAATCACCTCACTTACTTCATTGTGCTTGAAATTTAGAAGACAGGTAGAAAATGCTACTTACCTTAAAAAGTCTTAAAATATTTGCAACCATAATGGACACTGAACTTGCTGCAGCACCTATCACACCTGATATCTTGTCTGGCTTAGTGAAAATAGGTGGGTCACCATTAGCACACTTCACATCTGAACCATCTTTTTCTATCAACGCTTGCACAAATGTTAAGGACTGCTCCAATGCATAAGTGTCTCTGGAACACGTATCAAGGATCCGGACACCTAAGGTGATATTGGCAAGAAGATCAGGGTCTTTGTTAATCTGATCAACTGCATACAGCATTGCCTCCAGTCTGTGGATCCCTTTCTCCTTCTTGAGCTCCCCACAAGGCACCCCTCTATCCCCTTTTGCATGGACGGGGAACAGTCCTCCCAAGATGATGTCCCCATCCAGTCGGATGGAGTGGGCATATTCCTGGCCATGAGTTCTTTGCATCAGGGTGAGTATCCAGTAGAATTTGGCTGTTAACAGGAAAAAACAATGGCAGGAAACTAATCGTTTTCCTTCGCATACCATTTTCTCTGAAGACGTTGTTGCTCTCCAGTATCCAGATCTTCTTCTTGCTAAAGGATGAGGTTGACCATTTGAAGCTGCGCTTTCTGGAGGCTACCATCAGTGCCCAGTAAGTAATATAGAACCATGTGGTAGGTAGAAAAAGGATCTCAGCAGAAGTACATAAAATGTGTTTTACAAAAGATGTCCACAGATGTCATAGGTTGATCAGCTTTTCTGAGAGGTGGCTTTCAATTGCTTGTAGTTGATGGCAGAGTGTAGGGTTGTATGTCTGGTCCTGGTGCTAAGAGGAGGTTAGTAGCTTATGTCTTTGTATTTTGCCCTACAGCTGAGGTACTTCTGGGGAAAGAAAAAAAAAAGAAAAGAAAAAAAGAGAAATACCATTTAGTTCAGCAGTTTTACACATGTCACACTGTATTTACTTTTGAATATGAGTTACATCGCCTAGGTTTTACTTTCTATATTCTTTAAAAGCGTAATTCTTGGCCTTCTGTGAATTTGAACACCTGGCTGCACTGTACTACAAGCTGGGAAATTGATGACACAAACAGAGCAAAAGCTCTGTTTGGGAACAAAACTTATCCTGGTGTTCAGATTCCAAACAGTAATTCTTATTTACCTTCGCATTGCGTGATATCCAGAAACAGATTTGATCTGTAGCACATTTTGTTTTCTGGTTTGCTGTATCATTCTGTTCCTGCCTACAGAAGTGCAATAACTACTTACACTCTCTCTCACAGTGAGGTTCCATTTATGACAATGGAGTAATCAGAGTTCCTGAATTTAAGTAGGCTCTTCAGCCACTGCAGTACAAGCATATTCAATCCATTCATTTAGATATTAAACTGATTATTTCTCCAGTGGAATTCATTTTTTTTCTGGGTTTACTATATATCTAAAATGATTTCCAGATAATTTCTAACACTGAATCACTTCTATGAAAAGGTAACTGATTTCTTAAGCAAAAAGAGCACAACATATTCCATTAGGAAACTAGCTGAATATCCAGTATTCCAACATTCTACTTGAGCTGAGGTCCAACATTAACAAGGTCTCTAGTCTCTGCTTGGATTTGGACCACATTAAATAGGAGCAATATTGTGCTCCTGTTGACATATGGGGAAGTCCCACTGATTTTAACAAGATCATGATTTATGTTATAAATATCTGCAAATTGCCCCTACTAATTCTTAAGTGAGTGGTATTTATTTCAATGTTTAACAAAACTACATATGCCTGAAGAAATTTTTAGACCTCTGAGGAGAGAGGTAATTCATTTTACCTGATATTAGATATGTAAACTGTGAGCAACTGCATCTGAGCCTGTCTCAGCATCTGTTATACGCTATAGAGACAGTGGACATCCGGGGGTACAATTTACCTAATGCTTTTCTTTTTTAACATTTTATTCATTATGCAATTAATCACACTGAACTAGTGCCTACCTCACTGCCTATACAGAAAATCCCTGCAAAAGGCTCATCTGTAGAGATATATATATACTTCATCCCTAGTGATCTAGCCGATTCCTACCAAATATATTATCAAATCAAAAGACAATTACAGACAATGTTAGAAGACAGTTATAGACAACGATACTGTTTTTCAAAGATATTTTTAGTTCTTTACTACAAAATTTTTATATATTATGTGGTAACAGGACTCAATGTTGTTTGATAACACTTTAAATTGACCATCCTATTGTTACATGCTTTTCCCTCACAGTGACAGGACTGAGCTCACAAAAGCTGAAGAAGAGTTTTTAAATAGCGTTTTTAATAGAGTTTTAAATATTTGAAGACCTGAGAAAAATATTCACAATGGAAAGTTTGCTATTGATGTAAAGGTATGTCACTGTGATTTGGTAACAGAGCAACAACTTGAAAATGAAACATGTTTAGTGGGTGTGAATAAAATCAATTGGGAACAGCAGCACACAAGACTTACAGTGCTTCTTAACATTTCATTTTCCTTGAATTTGGTTTAGGTTTAAATCTAAATTAAACAAAGTGTGTGCCATTGTTCTCCTTTGACTCCTTCTGGGCATATAGCTTACAAAGCTTTCTGGGCTTCACCCCCATGAGCCAAACTCTGGCTCAATCACAAATGGAGGAACTTGACTAATGTCATTGTGTGAGTTGATACAGCCCTGTGGGATGCTTCTTAAATGGCCCACGATATAGACAAAAGATTGCAGGAACTATTAACTAGACACAATCATCTATTGTCTTGATTGCCTCAGTAGAAAAACACGCTAAGTGTTTAAAATAGTAAAGAGTAAAAGTTGTGGCTACACCTAAAATAGAGACAGAGGCAATTTCCTTTCTGGTTCTACAGTGAATAACCAACTCGTTAGTCTATGCATGTATGTACAACCCAGACAGGGAGCAATTCTCTCAGGGAAGAAAAGATAGGGCTATTCTTATTTAACATTGTACAGAGAACAAGAAAGCAACACTGCAAAAGTGAAAATATTCATGCAGGAAAGAAACGCTGGTTTTTCTCTTTCTCAGCCTCAGGTCAATTCCTTACAGCCAAAGAATGCCAAGAAATTAAAGTAACTGTCAGTCTTTGTACAAACAAATGATGATGAATTCAGCTACTGCAACCCAAATTCCAACAACAACAGAGAAGCTATAGCGAGCCTGATATCCTCAGTCCAATACCTTATCTGGAACTGACTGAAAGTCCAATGAATTGATAATCAGCACTTTCAACATTATAGTCTACATAAGCATAAACTGCTCTGCCTCAGCTTGCATGTTTTCCTGAAAAAGTATGTTCTGTGATGTGAGTGCCCACAGCTTGTCTATAAAACAGAAATAAAATTTTAAAGTGCTCTTTTTAAAAATTTAAGACCTTTTAGTCTTTTTTTATGTTACCTAAGAAATAAAAGCTCCTATTATATGGCCTAATTTATTCCTGCCACACTGCTTTTCTTATATTGATTAATATTACCTTTTACAGAATGTTGTAAGCCTGTGTAGCTAAGCAGAAAGCATCTGACCTAAATGGATTCCATTTTTATCAATGAATTTTAGTGAAAAAGCATAGTTCTCTGAGCTATAAAGCCTGAATGAACTTTCCTCATATGCAGAGATTTCATTTGAAGTAAAATGCTGTCCTTTTCCAATTGACCATAAAAGTATGAATTAATGCAAATACATTCTCGATTTATCAGGTTCCCAACTGTAGTAGCTGGTGTTCACCAGACACATGACTTCAGAGAAGAAATTCGTACAGTTCCTCAGCACAGTCCAAGAGTAAGTGCACCACGAAGCCTCTCTTCTAGTCACTTTCGAATACATGCGTCTCTTGGGTTTAATTCATTAAAAGTATCTGGCATTATCAGAACATGTTGCTATTTTGAAAGTCAGTTTTTCAGCACAAACCTCCACTTGTTCTGCTAGAATATCTATTTATTTTTAAACCTAAGGAGGCGGGGTACTGCAAGACAGGGGACATGGAAACTTCTGCATGTAGTGTCTGGTTCTGAAATTACTTCCTTCATATAATCATTCAGCTTTATCAGATGGTTGGGTACTTTGGTACCATGGTTGGGTACTTTGGTACCATGGTGCTGGAGTCAGTGCATGAGCATATGCCTGGACCAGTCACTATTCCAACAAAGACTCATCGCACCGAGAGGTAGGCTCATTATGGGAGTTCTTTATGCTCATGGAAAGGTCTAAAAACTGAGCTGAGTGCGACAGATAAATATTTAAATAAATATAGGCAATGTCTCTTACTTTGGTAACAAGTTTCCTGAAAGAGCTGCCTTCTGCTGGCACTGAAGTTGTGCCTGAAATCATACAGAGAGATTCAATATGTTCACCTGAAAATATTGCTTAAACAAATAAATCTCACAGTTACAGACCACTGCAGGAGCAAGGAGCACTCTCCACAGCAGAGCGAGAAAACATGTTCCCTCATCTCCTTGAAACACTTTTTAACTGACATTGCCAGCCAGACACACGAGGCCTTTAGGGAGGGACAAAAAAAGTATTTAGAAGTATTAAAAAGGGATTTAGTCAGGGGAAAAAGCATCCGAGAAAAAGTATTAGTAATTTTGTTTGAGGTCAAAATATTCATTTGTCATTGCATTGGAAGCACGGTTGGAACTGCACTAAAATAAAATAAAACCAATATCCTGTGAACTAGAAAGGGAGGAGTTTTAGGGTGAAAACCCATTTCTAATTTCACAAAATGTCAGATTGTCCAGTCAATGCAAAACTGATCTGCTTTTACTGAATGAAAACCAAATAACAGCATCTTCCATTATGAAGTTCTTAGGAGGAAAACAAAAAATAATAAAAAAGAGGCAAAAAATGTGATTATTTTGACTTTTTACTACTGATATGTTACTTCAGAACTATCAAATAAGAATGATCTTGCTAACATTCATTTTAGTGCCCACAAACGTTGCCTCTTTCTTCTGCACAGCATTCACCAATGACCAAAGAGCTGAACTCCACACAAAGCAGGTAAATAACTGTCACCTGCATACACTAACCTGACACATAGGGAAGATTAATGGGTTTTGCTGACAACAAAAAGGAATTTGGGATTTTGGCCTTGACTTCACAACTCCTAACTTGCAGGAGAATTCTTCACTGATGCAAGTAGTCCTATCTACCTCAGCTCTTCTGTAATGGTTTGCAGTGCCCCTGCCACAGAGGTAACCTTTAGACAATAATCAGGACTCCAAGACGAGTAACCCTCAGTATCTTGCTCACAGAAACTATTTCTTCCAAGTGCACCAAGAGAGAAATGTCTCCACTCAGCCTGATCAGACTCTTTTCAAATACCCAGGCACACCTGCCTCCACTTTCTACCCTGCATATATCCATTTGCCAAACAAGCTATCCTGCCAAGAATCAGCACAGGTCCTTCTGCCAGGGTGAGACTAATAGGAGCTTACAGTTTTTAAGAAGGAAACAGCTAAGATATTTCCCTCTGCCCTTGCCTGGTCTCACAGCTGAATAAACCCCATCAATATTAACACCTTTAGAGCTGGTTTCACCTCTGGTCTGGCAAGTGATGATCAAGATTTCCCCATGCAGCCCAGGAAAGCTCTTTCCCTTGGTTTTGTTTCCATTTTGCCCTCTTCCCACCAGGCTCCCGCTCCCCAGCCGGCACAGCTGGGTTCAGAGCCGGCGCTGGCAGCGCAGCCCAGCGCCGAGAAACGCGCCCGCGCAAGCATATCGTCCCGTGTCATCCTGCAGAAACGCACACCCGTGTCTGTGCCCGTGTCCGACCCGCCGCGGCCCTGGCCCCCAGGCGCCCAGATCGCGGTGAGCCCCGCACCGCACTCCGCGCTCCACACCTCGCGCTCTCCGAGAGCCTCACCCCGCGCACCGCACCGTGCGCATCCAGCCCAGCACTCCGCACCGCACCCCGCGCATCCCGGCCAGCACTCCGCCCCGCATCCAGCGTAACGTGCCCAGCACTCTGTGCCGCGCTCCACGCTCTGCCCTCTCCCCCATCCCGGTTCCGGCGGCACTGCCGGGAGCAAACGGCCGGCCACGCACCGGCTTTCCGTGCGGCTCCTCCGTGCTTTCCCGGCTGTCTCTCGGCTTCTAACGCATCCCGGCACCTTTCTCGGGCCGCGGAAGGGCTGGCGCAGCCCGGCCGGCCCCACCCGGTAGAGGGGCCCCGGGAGCGCCCCGGGGCTGGGCGAGCCGGTTCCCCCCGCGCAACTCCACTACCATCGCCCATCACCGCGGTGTTCCTCCCTTGAAGGGAGCCCCCTATTGTTCTCTGCCTTACTTAGCCGAGATTTTTTTCCCCTTTCTCTTCCCAGGCTCATCCGTACCCCAGCTGGCGCCTGTTGTTAAGGGATTCCGGCATTGCCTTGGCGCGGCTTTCACCGGGGCCTCTTTCCTTCCAGTCACCGGCCGCGGGACGGGTTTCTGCTGCCGCACCCGGGGTTCCCCCGGCTGGAGCCGAGGCCTCGGAGGTCGCTCCCTCCGAGCCCGGCTCCCTGGCCAGGAGCTCTGCACCCGCGGCAGCGGCGGGGCGAAGTCAAGCATCGCCGCCTTTTATTTACAGGCGTCCGTGAGTCAGTCCTCCCCTCGCATCAGCTGGTCAGCTTAAATGCGCCTCTGTTCCCCCTCAATGAAAACCTAAGTCCGTGGTCCCAGAGATCAGAAGCTTGCGAACTCCAAAATGCCAACGCCGGATTTGCAGGCACTTTGGGTCACTGATCGATTTTTACCACTTGAGTTGTGTTGAGGGCTTTTTTGGTTTCCGGGTTTTGGATTTTTTTTAAAGCCGTGTTATACATTCACCTGCCAACACTTGGGATTCCCGCAACAAACACATGCCGGCGCTGGGGGATGTTGCTTCACGTCGGGACCTCTAACCCCCGCCGCGGCCCCTTGCTTCCTTTCCCGAGGTAGAGAGCTCGGCAAGGATCTTTCTTCCCGTTCCCACCCCAGGGACACGGGGGTCTCCCCACAGAGCCGAGGGAGCGGAGCCCACCCAGGAAGCGGGGCGGGCGGGCAGCAGCTCGCCTGTCCGCGAAGCCGAGGAGCCCAGAGAGAAGCAGACAGCGGCGGTCAGGGCTGGCCCCGTCCCCCCCGAGCGGCAGGAGCCCCCTCTTCTCTCCTGGCCCCCGAAACGTGAGCAGAGCGGAGGGGACCGCGGGGAAACCCCGGTGCCCCCCCCACCCCTGTGTGGCAGAGGACCCAGTTGAGGAGGGAACGAGAGATATCACCGTTCGGGAGAACCGATGCTCTCCCTCGTGACGGCATCGTGCCCGGGATCTCCTTCGCTTAGAACTGATCGGGGGAGGATATCGACAATAAAAATGATAAATAATTAAAGCAAAAAGACAAAAGCCCCGGCGCCACGAAGCAGGCGGAGGGGATTGCCTAGCTCAGAAACGTTAACTGAGGCAAAACTTGCATTATTTGTGGGCTCCTCTCTCCTTAAAATAAGAATTAACGGCGACACACACTCATACACAAATACCTTGATCGGAGAGAGTTGCATATCCACACCACCGTAGAGGTCAGTGGAACTGATGCTCGGCGCCGATCGGGAGTAGCATGAGGTAATTTCTGGACAACCCTCGTCTCAAATAGCTTTCCCCGGTAGCGTCAGCGTCAGCAAGAGCTCGAAGCTCTGCCTGGGACAGGTATCCAGGAGAGCGGTTTCAGTAGCGCTGCATAACGCCTGCGATCAGCCGAGCCCAACCTGCTCCGCTGCCGCCTTCCTCAGCCCTCCTCCCTCCCTAAAAAAAAAATGAAAAATAAATAAATAAATAAATAAATAAATAAATAAATAAAACACCAGAAAAACCCAAAAACCAAACAGAAAATCCCACCCAACTTAATAATGAACAATCTTAAAATTTTAGCTTTTATGCAAGCAAAAGTCTGTTTTACAATAAATCACTGTGCTATTGACACGTATGCATTTTGTAAATTCTGGAGCAAATGTAACATCATGACAACTTCCTAGTAAACAAATTGCAAGAACTTATGTTTTCAGGCTAGTTTAACTAAAAAAGTAAATCAAAAAGCCAATTAAAAGCTTTCTATTTAACTCATGGACAAGTACCTGCATTTCAATATATCTAGGATCAGATTTCTTCTTTCTTAAGTCTTCTTTAAGTTGCTCATCTAAATTAGTATCCTGCTCATTTTTTTCAAAGAGATATTCCACATCCCGATCAAGGGATGTTTTTTCCAAGACTGGTCTCTGTCTTACAGGAGCTTTTTCAGCCTCTGCTTTCACTCTGGGAGGCTGTTCTGGAGTAGGTCTGAAATAAGTGCAGAGAACAGAGATTTCCGAGATTATCCAAGATGTGCCAGGCCACTGTGAAGAGTGCACTGAACCATTCAAAGCAAACCTTAAATCTGGTTTTGAGACATTACACTCACGAGTTACTTGACCACCACCAGCCGATGAGAATATGGCATATACTATGAAAACAATTAAAGTCTGAAAATCATCAGCCATCAAAAATTTGACATCCGGATCTAGAAGTGTAACATGTTCTTTGCATCTAACAAAGCGACAACACATTTCAGAGAACTACTGCTGAGTCCACTGCCAAAACCACTGCTCTGAAACCAGATCATTTGCAAAACGGAGACCCAAACTCCCCAGTTCACTGGACTCAGGAGTAAAACTCCTGACTGCCCATTTCATTGCTAGTATTTAAAAACCTCTACGTGACAAGAGCGGACACTATTTCAGACAGCCTGAAAAAACACTCCAAGATTATTTATTTTCCAATAACTGAAAAATGAAGTCAAATGCCACTGCTGGAAGAGTAATTCCAGGGGCCAGCAGAGCTTAAAATTTCCATATATCTACTCTAGTGGGCCTCGAGATCAATTATAGGCTTTTACAGTTTCAAAGAAAAATTAACACCCCAAAGTCAGCAACAACCTGGAAGGGAGTTTTACAAGCAATGGTTACAACCAGCTGTTTCGGTATGGCAACACATGTGAAAAAGACTGAGTGCTCGTTAACCTAACTCACTGGCTATATGTAAATACCTTCTGACCTATCTTCTTGTCAGTTTGTGGGAAGCTTGTTCAAGTCAAAGTAAATAAAAGCATTAGTAACTGTTTCTCTTTACCCTTCTTCATCCCCAGACCACCAGGACATGGCTTCTTGCTCTTTTTCATTTTTAGTTTGGACAGTGTTCAAGAGCTGCACAATTCGCTCTTCTCTGCGTTCATCCATACGCACAACGGCTCTCTGACAGAAAAACAAACAACTCCCATTAACACGTACCAGGCACATAAATAAACGCACTCATTTTTAACACGGAGGCCAGGCCCGGCCCGGCCGTCGCGCTCTCCTCGTTAAGGGCTCTGTTAAGCTGGCTCCATCCCGACCGGGCCGCCGCAGCCCCCCTTCCACGCTGTGTAAGCAGAACGAGGCGCCCCAGCACCCAGCACATGCGGCACCTCTGCCCCAGGGGGACCGCCCCTCACCTGCTGACGGTCCGCCTCCTTGCTCTTCTGACCCTGCTTCCGCGCGTACCACAGCCCG
>JANHGB010053277.1:0-10718 GCA_026283785.1 Coracopsis vasa
CCCGCCCAGGCAGGCCCCGCTGAGGCAGTCGGGCCCCCGGAGCGCGGCCGCCCGCTGCGGTGGCGGGAGCGAGGGCACCACGCACACACGGAGCACACACGGAGCACGCACCGGACTGCCGCGCGTCCTGCCAGGGCTGTCCTGCGCCGTGCCCGCTTCAGACAGACTCGAGCCGTTTCGGGACCATCCTGTTCCAGCCCCCTGCCATGGGCAGGGACACCTTCCACTACACCAGGTGCTCCAAGCCCTGTCCGTCCTGACCTTGAACACTGCCAGGGATGGGGCAGCCATAGCTTCTTTGGGCAATGTGTGCCAGGGCCTCACCACCCTCATAGTGAAGAACTACTTCCTTATGTTCAGTTTCAAACTGCCCTCTTTCAGCGGAAACCCACTGCTGCCTAAATTCAGTACCAGTCCACTCCCACCAAGGTCCTAACTGGGACTGCAGACAAGGCCACTTACTTGTCTTCCACTGTATGTACCTCACTTAAATTTATCTTACCCATTCCCAAGGTTCCAGGGCTCAGCTTGCTCCATGCTGTAATTTTCAATGGAGATAGTCTCCGGGGGTAATTTTATATAACACCTAACAGGAAGAACCCAGGCCTGAACCCCTTTGCAACTTTGTTTTCATGCTCTTCCTTGTGGCAGCATACAGAACACTCACAGGTCTCAACTTCTGATGGGATCTGAGATCCATATATTGCCAGGAAGGGTGCATCAGGGCAGGAGCTGTGGGTCTGGTACCTGCACTGCCGCCAGGATGCAGCGCTCCCATCAGGATGAGCATGGAGGGAGGAGGGGATGGATGGTGCCTTCATTGCTTCAAGCAGAACTGTTGCTAGGGGAAGTACACCTGAGTTTTGCAGCAAGACCAGTAAAAAAGGGTATATTTTAAAAGTCCGAAGGAGTCTAGCTGAATACTGTCCATCCCCTCCCAGGTCAGCAGGTCTGCCTGGCATTTGGCAGAGGTGGGAGTGCTCAGCCACCAATGGACCCTGAGCAAGGCTGCTGGGTCTGATGTGGTTAGAGGCCAAGTATCCACACTCCTATCACATGCTGGCTAAACCCCACTCCATACCTGGGGAGAGGGCTCATTAATGCAGTTTGGCAGCATGTAGCAGTGTCTGACAGCCCGGGGGGGCTGAGATGGGGTCCTGGGCCATGGGAAGGGTGAGGTGAGCCCCAGGGGGTGGGCAGGGATGGCCAGGGCTTTGGATGTCCTTGGAGCCCTGGCATGTGATGCTGGTGTGTGGTGTGCCAGCATGGATGCAGTAAAAGGGACATCTTTGTTTCATGAGATGTAATATTTCACCCAAGCATGTTTGCATTAAGGCTGCTGTCTAAATCGTTAAGTTTTGCACTTTATTGCCTCAGCTTTCCAGAATAGTTTCCTAATTTAGAATCAATCCTAGAATCAACTAGGTTGGAAAAGATCCTTAAGATCATCAAGTCCAACCGTTAAATTGGATTAATTAACCATTAATTTGCTAATTAACCAAGGATATTAAAAAGGTGAAACTCTTGGGATCTTGAAGGCAAGCTTGACCTACGTGCACTGGAGCCAGAAGTTACATTCATCCATTCCTCTCCCCTGTCCTCTACATGCACCATATATGAAATTAGTGGATTGAGTAAGTCAGTCCAATGGGTATATTTCCCATTTCCACATGTTCTACTGTAAAATCAACAGGCTGAGTTGTTTACCCCTAACAAGGACTCTACTGTGGCATAACCAAGATTGGGGAGGTTGTTTCCTTTCACACCCAGAGACATACATTTGTGGTCTCACCCAGATGAGTGCATACGCATCCCTCCTGCAAGCCCAGTTTTCAGGGCTGAATGTGGGCAGGAAAAGGAAGGCTGCCTGGACACAAGACAGGAAGACAGATAGACTGACAACAGCTGGCAGCAGCTATGGAAAGCTGCAGCCCTCATGGCCTCCCCATTCCACCAAGAACCCAGGCTGGGGCTCAGACCCACCCGTGCACCCACACAAGTCAGAATTCCTGTCAGCAATCATGGTGATAGCAAGAAGGACTCCCACAGGGTATATCCTTGGCAAGGTAAAATAACTCCTGGTATATCCTGCTGGGAAGGTTGTGCTTGGTGCTAGTGGATATCAAGACCTGTGAGCACATGAGGACTATTTTTCGCATGGTCTGACAAAACCTATTTGTTCTGGAATTTAAGTATGCCTTGCCCATCTGCAAACAGCGTATGATGCAAAAAGCAGCCTGCTTGCTTCCGAGGAGTTCCCCTCACAGTGGGCAAACTCCCTCCATTGCTGTCCATCACTTCAAATGTCTCTCTCAGCTTCATCAGTCTGAACTAAGGGGCTGTCCACAGAGCCAGAAGTAAATACCCTGCAAGGCAGCCAACTCCACCATCACCGATAAGCAAGGAAATCCTTCATTCAGCAAAATTTAACATAGGAACTTTCTACATACTTGAAGAGAGGAGAGAGAAGGAGAGGAGAAGGAAGAGAAGTATTACTACCCATGGATCCAGTGACGTCTCATTGACCCTCTTCACCCAGGATATCATCAATATCAGAGGGAGCTCTCCCTCCAACCGGAGACCTGCCCTTTTATGTTCATGTTCTTTGGGGTGTTATCCATAATTTGCATATGAAGCATGGAGAGGTGTTAATATGATAGTGATGGGTGTAGGTTAGTGAACACATGCAGTGTCCCTCATATGGTGTTGTCAGCTATTTGACTCCCTCCACTTGAGTCTTCCTTTGAGTTAAGCATTTTTCACATTCCTGTGGAGGCTCATCAGCTTTGAACAAAGGGATCTGAACAGTCCCATCTACTCAGTATGGAGAGCCAACATCCTTGTTATTTGCTTCTTTAAGCTCAAGGCCCCCCATGGTCAAATGCAAATGGTGCCTGAAACAAGCTCAGTTTCCTGTCTCTGACTCTCACTATGTAAGTGGTGTTTGAGACAAGCTCAATGTCCAAGCTCTCACAGAAGCTCAAGGGAGACCTTATTGCTCTCTACAGCTGCCTGAAAGGAGGTTGTAGTTAGGTGGGATTGGTCTCTTCTCACAAGTAGCAAGTGATAGAACAAGAGGAAGTGGCTTCAGATTGCATCGGGAGGTTTAGATTTGATATTTGGAGAAATATCTTCACCAAAAGGGTTATCAAGCATTGGAACAGGCTTCTGAAGTCACCGTCCCCAGAGGTATTTAAAAGATGTGTAGATGTGTAGCTTAGTGACGTGGTTTAGTGGTGGACTTGGCAGTCATGGGTTAATGGCTGGACTCCATGATCTTAAAGGTATTTTCCAACCAAAACAATTCTGAGATGCTGTGCTACAGTGTGGCAGGAAATAATTAGTAGGGACCCAGCAGGAGACTTAACACAACTATGATAAATACCACTGCTCCACTGCACACTGGGCACAGGGGACAGCTCTGCTTGCCCTGCACCTGGCAACATAGAGGCTGTCTAATGCTGCTGGAACGGGAGCACTTGGCATCACAGGGTCTTGCCAGCCCTGCTCCCAGACTGTCCTTTTCCCAACAAGACAGGCCTCGCATTGCATGACCCCATTTCACAGCACTGCAGCAGATCACACTAGTATCAGAGTTATGGAGGAAGAAGCACTCCCTGCCCCCCCACACACACAGAGAAGCAAAAGCCTCTGGGATATACGTTGCCCTGCCCAGCCACCCTCCTGGTGCCCTACAAAGGGACATCCTGCCATGCTGGAGATCCTTCTTGTGCCACAGCACCTAGGAGGCTCCCAGTGCTTTGAGGGGTCCTTCCAGCCCAGCAGCATCCCTTGAGCAAAAGGGCTAAAGCTCATATTGACTGCAGCATGCTGGGGATGCCCATTGCCAGGCCAGAAGTCCTCCGGGTGGTGTGGAGCTGTGGGACCATGTTCATTTTCCCATGTTTCTTGGAGGATGTGGATACTGCTGTGGCTTCATCTCCCTGGAGGCCCAGCTGGAAGGTGGTTTCCTGGGCAAGGGCATGGCAGGGGGCAGACTGGCAGAGCTTTATCCTGTTGACATTGCTTTGCAGCCTTTCTTTTCCAGAAGCAGTGCTGAGGATTGCTTTATTTACCATGTCCTCTCTGTGTGCTTCTGTCAAAACAGGCAAACAAAGATTTCATGAAGCAGATGTGCAGTACTGCTGTGTGCGCCAACGTCTCCTGCTCAGCGTTGGACCTGGCTGCTGCTCTGAGGGACGTCCAGATATGGGATGAAAAAATCGCAGCCAAGAACCTGCAGGTAAAATTATACTTCGTTGTATTTGTGAGATGAAATTATCTGTCAGCTCTCACTGATCTCTTCCCCCGCTGCCCTCCTGATAAAACCTGTCACAAACATATTGAGTATACTTAGTAGTGCATCGCTACATGTAAACTTACACAGGATAGTTTGATAGATTCTTTTTTTTCTTACAAAATAAGTACTTCTTTCAATCCACACGTCATAAATAGCATTTAAAATGATGGAAGGATGATGCATGTTCCTCCTCATGGGTCCTCCACCACAGTTCCAAATATAATATTTCCTTTAGCCCCTTCCCTTAGTTGCACACAAAAAAATAGTCTCTGCTAATACTCTCAGGTTTTTTACATGCTTACATATTCATCTAATAGCTGAAAACAGTACGTATCTTCTCACAGACCTGACAATAGGCATTCCTGTTTGCTCTCTTCTGTTTAATGTCCCCTCAGGAAATGAATGAGTGGTACAAAACCAGATTTCCTGACTTTAATCAAGCTTTCACAAAACATGCCAAGAATGTGAGACGTTTCAGGGAAGGAATGGGGAAAAGAAATCTAAGTGGAATTGAAAACCCCTTCCAGCTTATGTTATGTCACTTCTAATGGAAGCCTTTGTTATGATTTCACTAAGTTAGGTAATGTGACAGTTGTCTGATATTTTTCCCAATAATGGTGGTCTTTTAGGCTATATTTTGCAACGAGGGAGGTGGATTGGAGGAGTGGTGACTCTGGATGTGACCGCATGTCAAACCAGTAGGCAGTATCCACAAATAATGTTTATACATATGAAATAAAAATTCAGCTGCTCAGTCATGCACGTATCTGAACATAAGGATCCTGTTGTTCTTGAGTGACAATTTCAGGGGCAAAGGATTTATACTGGAGAATTTTTTGTTTGAAGCACCCTCCTCCCAGTGCACGCACCAAAGACTCTTGCAAAGGCAACCATTTAATATTCTACATAGAAGACATTCAGGGTAATTTCATTAGATGAGGGAACGACTTTCAAATAACGAGAGTCCAGTTTACGACATGAGGATAAATAAGAAGAGAAGGAGGTGTTATTAAAAGCATCAGCTCTGTTGTGAGAACTCCTTGGTGAGGGTAGCTGGTCCAGAAAGATGTTCTCAGCCACCTCCTACCAACCTGCACAATTCTAAAAGTCGCCAGCATTCCCACACAGTAGCATGGATCTCAAAGGGTTTCCTTTCTGGGTCACAGACACTCTGGCATTTAACCCCACCTCCCCTCAGTAAAACAACAGGAACATATGCAGGATATAGTATCAAATCAGTGTTGTGTTGGTTTGATTTTTCATTATATATTCTTATATGGTCAGCTGTTGGTGCATCCTCCATCCCCAAGGCTCAGGGGTTCCGTGCCTTTTCAGGGGGTGGCCCGGGGTAAGGCTGGATCCTGAGCAGCATACTCAGGCTGAGATGGGGATTAAAGTGTCCTTCAAGCCGTGTAGATCAACCTGCAGCCCAGACACCGGGTAACCCTTCTCTGGCAAGTGGCCCATCAGGATGGGCTTTCCTTCCTGGAAAGACCACGTTCACAGGATGAAATGCAGACCGCCAAAAAGGTATTTGGGGATTACCCCCTTTTCCTCTTCACAGCCCAGCGCTGAGCAGAGTCCCGGCTTCTGCTTCCACTGTGTTGGTGCTGCAAAGGGCAGGTGGCTGCTCTGGGCACAGGAGGAGGGGACTAGAGGTCTCTAAGGTAGCCTGCACCTTGCAGGGAGAGTTTACCTCCCTCAAACTTTCAGTTAAACAAACATTAAGCCGTTGTGGGCGATGAAGGGTGTCCTAAGAAGTTAGGAGGCTGACCAAGGCTGCTTCTCAGCCCAGGGCTGCCTGCCCCTCACCTCTGGGTGCCTCGGGGAACCCCTCCGCACCCTAAACGCCTTCTGGAGAAAGCGAGTCTCTCCCGAGGGTGTCGGGGTTTGCACTGAGCTCTTGGCCCTTCCGAAACAAAGGAAAGGATGCTGCAGTAAAATGGAACCGGCTTGCGGTCCCCCCACCGGACCACGGGGATGTCCCGGTACCACCCCAGGCTTGTAAGGGGGCTTTCCCCACCTGCTCGGGACTTCTCCTTCCTTTCTTGCTATCCCTCCAGGTTTTCATTCAGAAATTTGCGTTTGCCGCCCGGGAGAGGAGCTCTTCCGCCTCTAGCCCGAGCCGCCCGCGTGTGCAAACCTGTTGTGCCGCTTTTCCTAGCTCAAATAAAATGAGGAACACGTATTTTCTTGTTTGACTCGGTCGCGTGGGACCTCGGGAGCCGGGGATTCTGTCACAGCTTCACGAAGGTACCGGGTGACCTTGAAGCAAGCCGGGAGGCGGCCGGGAGGTTGCTGCTCGTGGCCCGAGGAGAAACCCCGCTTCTCCGCAAGCCCTGGTATTACCGGAGAAACAATGAGCGGTAAATGGAGAAGCGGATTAATTAGCGGCATCTTTGGCGGATCACGCTTGAGAGGCTTTTCCGACGGGAGGCTTTGCTGCCTCGCTCGATCGGGCAGCAAACTGTTTCTCCCCAGCCCATAAGCTGAGGAGGTGTTTGTGTCTGAAACTATCTAAGCGAGGCAAAAACTATATAACCGAAGAGAGAAAATAAATCACTGCCGCGTTGTGTATTTCCGTGTCTATACTTCCACGAACAGGTTTCACGCATATGCACATCTGTACGCACACCTTTTCTACCCAGCTTTGCCGGCTCCCAAAGGGAGTTTGAGAAACTGCCGTCTTCTCGCCCCGGGTTTCAATCGCCTCCTACACAACCGGCCCCTGGGCCGGGCTGGTTGAGCAGCGGGACTGGGGTGACCCGACAGCAGCTCCCAGCCGCTCCGCGCAAGCCTGCGGGCCGGCTTCTCCTCCCGCGGACAGACTGCGGGCGGAGCGCCGGGAGGCGGGTATTGTCAGGAACTGAGGGACTGGGAGAGCCGGGCTCGCTGTGACCGCGGGCACAAGGAGCCGGATGACAGCCTCAGGTGCGCCGTGACGAATATCCGGATATTTCCCCCCCTGGAAATTCATCCCAGGGGACAGGAGTACTTTTGCTCTTTCGGAATTAAAAAAACCAAATAGGTTTGGGTGTTTTTTTTTTCCTTTTCGTTCTTTTTTTTTTTCACTCTTTTTCTTTTTTTTTTTTCTTATTTCCTCTCCCCTCTTTATTTCTTATTCTATTTTTCCTTTTCTTTTTTATATTTTTCCTTTCTCCTTTTTCTTTTTTCTTTCTTTTTTCATTTTTCCTTAGTTTTTCCTTTTTTTTTTTTTTGTGGATTTTTTCTTATTTCCTTTTTTCTTTCTTTTTTTTTTTTAATCTTCTTCCTCCTCTCCAAGGTAAAGCGCTGGTGGAAAAGAGACGCCCCTGCTGTAGGACGGGGCTGCCCTTTCTCAAATAAAAACTGCCCAAGGTTGTGAGGTCTTCCCACGGGGCGGACAATGCAGCCGTGCCCAGCCCGCAAGCCAGGATGGGGAGGAGAAAGGGTGCGGGCATCTTGGGCCAGCCCAGTACGCGGGGATGCGGGCATCTCGGGGACTGGCCTGAGCCTCAAATTCCAGAGAAAAAGCTGTTTGGAAGGCTCGTAGGGGGTGGATGGGAATCAAGTATTCCTTCCATATGGGGTTATGTTTGTGGAGGGTTCAATCCCTCACCCATCTGAGAGCAGTTTCTGTACCTGGGGATGAGCCCTGAAGCCCGGGGGGCTGTTGGAAACCTCTCCTAAGCGGTAGCTGAATGTGCACACTCGATTATTTTCTTCAAATACCTCGGAACACATTGTGTTTAAATACAGTGGTGGTAAACCACCTTCCTGAGGCAGAAATACCTGTACGGTAAGCATCATACTTTAACTTTAAACCCAGTGACTCAAAAACAGGGGTTAGCTTGACCCCGATATTTTGAGCTCAGCTTAATTCAAATCCGATTTTAAGAAGGGCTCATTCTACAAAAAATTTAAGGAGCTTAGTTTATTAAAAAGACGTCCCTGCCCAATACCATGCTGTGCTGGAAAAATTAAAAGATAAATAGGATTTTCCTTCCTAGTTTTGGAAGAGCTATCCCTTCTGTATGTGTGTGCCCCAGGTGTACCCTTATTTTTACGTGTGAAAGACAGAGACAGAAACTTTGAGGTTAATCTGTCTCCTTGTAAAACGTATATTTGAATATTTAGACTGAAAGATGATGGCACTGTGAAAGCTGAGGACAGCAGTCCACAGGCGATCGGGCAAAAAGACTGAATAATTTTATTTAGATTTTATTTTAATAGCACGAACAAAGAATAGAAAGAACAATGTTAAAACTACAGGCTGTAAACGAAAAATTATTTCCGACAGATGACACCTACAAATTCCTTTGGTTTCGTAACTCCGAAGCTGTCAAAATTGATGCATATTTCAGCATCAAAATATGCAATGCCGAAATAGAAAAGGAAAAGGGCTGTACTTCGTGGCGTACTTTAAGAGAAGTCCTAGATAATGTGGGTTTATCGTCCGTTATTCTGCATATCTAAACCTTTTTTTAAATACTAAATAAAAAAAAATTAAATAATTTCAATTCTTTAAATACCTAAATACTTTCAGATATGCATAGAAAAAAGAAAAAAAAAAAAAAAGAAGAAAAAAGAAGCCAAACCACAGGAACCAGAGAAGACCTTTCAGTTTGTCAGGTTCATTAATTAGAGAGCTGCACATACTAGAAGAAGCTGCGTTTTCTTGCCCTGCCTGCTGCCCCCACCAACAATTTCACCATGAGGGGATGTTTACCGGAGTGTAATGAACAGTTTCTGATGGCTCCATTTTTGCTAAAGTTATTTTTTTTTCTTTTTTCCTTCTTGCTGATAGTCATATCTTGAAAAGCATAAAATGCTGAAACCCTTTACAGCCTTATAGTCGCTCATTAGGAAGTCAGCTCTCTTACAGCCCTTTCTCCCACTTGCTGGCAAAGCCCATCTCTCTCTCTCCATTTACAGCATTACCAGCCAGGCAGCAAGCTCTGCCCTGCTCTCTGGTGCCACTGCGGAGAGGGCTCTTTCTTCCATTTTTTTATCCTTTTATTTCTTCCGTGCCAATGATTTATTTCCCTGCCTCTCCTCACATCAAGTGCTGAATTTAGTAAGAGCCTAACAGGGGAAATCTCAGTCCTTTTCACCTGCCGACTCCTGAACCCAACAGAAGGAGTGGGTCGGTGCCTTTCCTCCTCCATGTCCTGTTACTCCCATCCCAGTACCGGTGGCATCTACTTCTCCTGAGGTCCTTGGCCTCCTCCTATGAGCCACCCCTCCCTCCATCTGAAGCACCTCTGCACAGGAAGCACCATTCCATAAGCTCCAGCCACGTCGCTGTACTATAACACTGCCCCTTGGGGAGAAGATTTACAGAAATTGTGTGCCTCATTTTTCAGCTGTAACCCTCCTATAATCAACAGGGCTGATTTTAAGAGATGAGCTTCCCTGTAAGCTCTTGTGAAAAACGCAACAAATTTACTCTGTGTATAAAGAATTAATTTTCGCCTAGAGCCGAGCTGAGCAGGGCGGACGTGTGCTCTGAGGAGGAGGAAGCAGGAGAAGGGATGTAGTAGTGGGGGCGATCTGAGGGATGCGTGCTCTGTCTGCGTGCTTTGGCTTCCTCTGTCGCTGCACAATTTTATCCCTGGAAGAGATTCAGGGTCGGGCTCGGCTTTATCAAGCTGTCAGGACGGATATAGACAGTCTGTGGAAATGCTCGGATAAGGGGACTCCCACTGTATTTAAAGCACTCAAACAATTAAAGCTCAGGCTGAAATAAAAAATCATTGCTAGTTGCCTGCCTAGAGGTGAAAGGACCGTGTGATTTAAGTGGTACAACCACTGTCTTTACAACGCCCGACTCAGAAAGAATACAGCTCCATGAATTGGATTCCCAGGGATACTTGTGATGCTGGAAGACAGGGAGGGACGGCAGCACCTTCTATTTCTTTACCCTGGTACTGTCTGGAGGACAGGAACAGCTCGGTTCCTCAGAGACGTACAGATCTTTACAGATGCTTCCCAGCGCATCGGTCCTCTCTATGTTCGGTAACCTATGGCTCTGTATGTACAGTATGCTTCTCCATAAGTCGCAGCCCTGTCTCTCAAAGGCAGCCAGAAAGGAAAGGAAGGGCCTTCGTCCCTGCGCTCCTGTCACGAAACCCATGGGAAAAAAGGGATTGCAGTGACTCCAGCATACCGACGTCTAAATATATTTGTGTGCGTGCGTGTACACACAGACATCTCCGGGTGCATATGCACAGACACACAGGCAAGCCCGCATCCCTCCTGCTCCCGAAGCGCCTGTGGATATACGGGTGAAACCTATGGATGCTGTAGCTGTAGGCTGCAGCTCTGCCTCTAACCCGAGGAGCCACCTTCGGGTGGCGGGGCCTCCCGGGCATCCCTTCCGGGGGCTCTCTGACCGGGGCCGAGCTTTTCTCCTCGGCCTGGCCCTGGGGGCAGACAT